>VDFB02109967.1:12245-53033 GCA_007258455.2 Sequoia sempervirens
TCAAAAGGGTTGGGTATGTTTTGAATGAAGGGTTGTCTTTTGGTTCCATGTTTGGTGCATTATATGCCTTCACAAGTCTATAGATCCAACCTCTTGGATGTAGAAATTATGATCACTAGTTGAATGTATAGAGTTTCTTTGCAAGAATAAGGATAGGTTGAGGCACAAGGAGGTTGTTTGCAGGTGCACAGGTGCTTCCATGATGGAGGAAAAGAGGATAATGGAATTGAATGTATTGTAATCTCATTTTTTTGAAGATAATGCATACTTGGTTTCTCTTCTTGGTGGATTTTTTTCCTTGAAGGGTTTCTCCATATAAATCTTGTGTTATATGATGATCTTATGTTTCTTATCTATGCCTTACTACTACCATCTTATGGTGATGTTATATATCATTTTAATAGTTCACATACAATGGTGCTTTCAAGCATGTTATGCTAGCTACTTTTTGACATCACAAAGAAGATGGATCTAATCATAGTAATTCCATATTAAGACAACTTAATTTTCAAATTTTCATATAAGTTTTAGATTTTCATGTTATTTTATTCTAAGCCTTGAATCTCATCTATTGAAGTTACTTGTAGATAGAGATTGAATTTCTCAACAATTGGTATAAGAACTTGTTTACTTCTCATCAAATATTATTCTCTTATTCCTATGAATGGTAACAATGTAAGATTGTATATTGAGAAAAGATCTCCTACCATTGTACAGGAACTTGAAATTGTAGAAGATGTTTGTTATATTGATATTGATATTGATAATTTTAAATTTGAGATCTCTTAGCTTGAACAAAAAAAGATAAACCCTTTTTCTAAAAAAGTTAAAACAATTTCTGATGAATATGGTATTTGGTTAATGTATTTTGATAGTTTGTGTTCAAATTTAGGCTTGAGGGACAAGGTGATTCTTGTTTCACCTGTTGGAAATAATGATGAATAATGAATTGAATTGAAGTTGTGCACTCTTCAATGGATCAACCATGAAAGACACCATCCACAAGAAAGTTTTGCAACATGAGAATGAAGATTGGTGATTGATCAAATGATGATCTATTGATGATATTGAATTGATATAGATTATTTACAAATGCACAAGCACCTTGTATATATAGGCAAGGTGTGATGAGGTAGGATAACTACCCTTGATTTAAACATTAAATTCCTAATGCAAATAATAAATGCATGAAATAATGCATAGGAAAACGAGTAAATGTCTAGATGACTAAAAGTAAATAATGATTCATGGCCCTATTATAACTAACTTCTAGAATTGAAAACTAGGACTAAATTAGCTCCTAAGTAAACTTATCATGTGAATAGGTCCTCAATAATGATTAGTTAGGAAATAACCCCATTCATAGCCACACCACCTATAAGTGCAACTTAGGGAGTGTAGTTATTATGCAAATTATGCAATATAGAAATGCAATATGTGTCCCAATAGAGAGGTAATGTTAGGTACCCATGTAGAACTAATCATGAAACTGGGTGATCCCAAAATATTGGTTTACAATTTTTGGCCAAACTAGACACTAAACTAATTTTTTCTAACTAAATCTTCACTTTCGGGCACCTATAGCGGCTAAACCATGAGGAATTTGAAGATGATGCAAACTAGTGATTTTTGAAATTTTATCTATAGATTCTAAATATATTTTTTTAAAAAAATTTGGAATTATATTGCACTCCTTTTTCCATCTCCTTCAAAAAATAGTTTTTTCAGTAAACACCATTTTTAAGGAGTGGCGCTCACTGTATAACATATAATTTTTTTTCCATGAAGGACAAAATTATATTTTTTTGAATTTAGATTTGTAACTATGATATCTAGTGCTTCTAATTGGTTTCATAGTGTTTTATTGAATATTTTTCTTTAATCAAGTTCAAAGTCAAACCAATTACAATTCAAACATAGGTGGGACTATATAACACATAACTCTTTTCATATATATCGAAATTCAATTTTTTTGTTAGATCAAAGACTTTAATATCTCACTCATATTTTTCAATTCTTTTTATAATCATCTATTTTTCACATGTGCAAACATAGAGCTTGATTTTTGGTGAAAAAACTACATTCAAAAGAAATAAAAAATAAATATAATAATAAAATTAAATTTATTTAAAATTATACTTTTTGGGGAGCTTATAATAAGGACTACATACTTATAAAAAATAAATTTTAAATGAATTCATTTGATCCCCCAAAAGATAAATCAGAAGTGATTTTTTATCAATATTTTGATAGGTGTAAAGGAGACTCTATTATAGGTATGGTTTAAAACTAGCAAGGTTCTATCCAAGGGGGTTTGATCTAGAAGGTAGTTTGATCAAACCCTCTTCAATTGGAATGCTTTAAATGGAATTTTTTAAGGCTTAAATCATTATATTTTCTAAAAATATGTGATTTCAAAAAAGATTAGAATCTCCTAAAAATTATAAACCAACTTTGTGGGATCACCCAACTAATGGAGAAAATGAGAAAACCCAGTGGGAAAAAAATCCTTTCCAAAAAAGAGATGCAATGAAAATTATGTACAAGTGATAGAAGTGATGTATGGAGGTCTCAACATCAATATCCCCAATAACTACTTCCATCACAAGGATACAATATAATGACCCCTCCAATGAAGGGAAAGATGGAGAATAGATTTCCCACCCATAATGTGTAATCACCTGCAAAAATGGTAAGTGTCTAAGGAGAAAACATGATCCATTGTCGATAAACAAAATGTCTCCCTTTCTAAAGAAAAAAACCAAGTATAAATGCAAGAATGTTTCCCATTCTAGATAGGAATTGAAAGAAAGAAGCTTAAATATGTATGATGATGTCTCTGAAAGTTGATCATTTGTCTCCTTGTCCATTGAAGATGAAGATGCCATAATAAAATTAGGTACATGTCCAATCAAAGAAGAATGTGACAAACCAAAACTATGTGAAAACTAATGTAGAACAAGATCTAAAGACAATTATGGTTTGACAACAGTTGTGAAATGACTACCATCAAATAGGAGAGATAATCCCTCAAATGTGTTCTCCAAATATTAAATGTAAGACTCCATAAACAAGGATGCAATGCTTGATAAATAAGAATCCCAATTAGGAAGACAATGAGATACCTATTGCAATAAATCATTATAATTTCTCAATGAATCACCAATAGAAAATGAATAGTCCTACTAGATAGGAATGATGGGAACCTCAATCAATGACTCTACACAAGGAATCATTGAAGGTGAAGGTACATCAAATTCCTTTAAAGGAGAAGAAGGAGCATTTGAAGAAACCTCATCATCCTCATCTGAAGATTCAAAGTACTCCAAATAATCAAACTCCTGAATAGTATCACCATCATAGGGTATCATGTCTAAAAAATGAAGAGGCACAAGACAGTCTGAAATGGGATTATTTAGGAATGGTTGAGTATCAAGATCTCCATATATCTCCCAAATTTTAGTCCAAAGAGTATGAGGACATTAAAAATGAACAATAGTGCTTCAAAAATTCATCATCAACATGCTTTAAAAATAACTCCTAAGACATGATCTCTTTTCCAATTCCAAGAAAATTTCTTACTAGTTGTACTTGGAGGGGGAACAAGATCATACAAATGTGGCAACTAATGAAGCCATTGAAGATGTTTTATAATGCCATCTCTCCATTGTTTATAGTTTCCCTTTTTCAGCATAATCAGTGAGGGATGAAATGAAAACCCCATAATAAACTATGATAGATCTCCAAAATTGCAAATACATTAACCTTCAACAACAATTAAAAACTCCCACATATGATGCACAACTAAAAATGAAGCCTTTCCAATAAATATGCCTTCTCCAAATAACAATATGTTCAAGTAATCAAGTAAATGCCACAAATTGCACAAACTCAGTGGATTGTACTTGGGGATGACTTTGAAAAAAGTGCATGGAAAAAATGATAGAGCTCTTAATTACCTTCACAATGCCACTATAATCTCCAAAATTTGACAATTTGGTGAAATAATGTGAACTTGGGAATCCAATAGGAAGATTTGCCTTTAGTTGGTAATAAAATGTACCTATAGAAAAATATGGGAAAATGATCTACACCACTTCAAAGTATGTGAAACCATCTTTCCATTTGATATCTTTTTTGAAAAATTTTGATACCTTGGTGAAAATTATGCTATGTTGAGAAAAATTATCCAATTTAGGCCTATACGCTAAACAAGGGCAAAAAAAAGCCCCTTTGGGTGCTAGCCCTTGGTCCTCAATATGATTGAGGGTGTAGGAAGAGAAAAAAAAGAGTCATTGTTGAAGTGGTAGTAGGGCAGTGATGGTGGTGGGTAGCGCCACTCCACTTGGCACCTCCCATGAGAGATAAACAACCACGTGCACTATTGATGGTAAAGATGAAGCCAGTGTGGTGTATTAAGTGCACCTGACAAGATTAACATAGGCCTGCAAGAAATAAAAGCTTACTAGACAAACAAAGATTTCTCAATAGAAAAATAATTAATGCCTCCAAAAAAAATGTTGTCTGATGCAATTTGTAGGGTTTATAATAATTCAACCCTCAAATATTATGCCACCATAAAAGAATTTAATTTCCCACCTTATAAAATATTTTACCAAACCAAAATAAATTTCCCAATAAATATTAAAATTTTAACTTGCATAAATAATTATGCAAACTCGCAAAATTTTTTTTGCATGGGGGGAGGATATTTTTCACCTATAGGACTGCACAAATTTGTATAGTATGGATTTTTCCAGCTACTAGAAAAAATAATTGATGCCTCTAAAGAAAAACATCAAATTTTGATGACTGGATAAGCATTTTAGGGGTTTTTGGGCCTCCTAAACATAATGGTTGGGTAAGATCTAATCCAATGTGCTCCAAAAATCAACTACCTCATAGATGATGACAACTAGCCCATAATACAAACCCTCAAACCTGAAATGAAAATCTCCTCAGCTCAACTCTCTGATACGAGATGGACATTTCAAGACTTATGCTCTGGTACCATGTTGGAAATATTGATGAAAAATAACCCAATTGAATTTGTGCACTCTTCAATGGATCAACCATGAAAGACACCATCAACAAGAAAGTGTTGCAACATGAGCATGAAGATTGATGATTGATCAAATGATGATGTATTTTTTTTATCGTTGATCAAATGATGATGTATTAATGATATTGAATTGATCTAGATTATTTAAAAATGTACAAGCATCTTGTATATATAGGTAAGGTGTGATGAGGTATATAAACATTAAATGCCTAATGCAAATAATAAATGCATTAGATAATGCATATGAAAACTATTAAATGCCTAGATGACTAAAAGTAAATAATGAGACATGGCCCCATTATAACTAACTTCTACAAATGAAAACTAGGTCTAACTTAGTTCCTAAGTAAAATTATCATGTGAATAGGTTCTCACTAATGATTAGTTAGGAAATTTAACCCCATTCACACCAACATCACCAACTAGTAAGTCACTAACATCTTCTTTCATACTATAATTTTAGTGTACCAACAATGTTGCCAAGTATGAAGCTTTATTATTAGGATTAAATCTAGCTATAAATAATGGTATCAAGAAACTTAGGTTCCTAGGGGACTTAGAGTTAGTTTCAAGATTCTAAGAAACATATGCTTCCAAGAATAAAAGGTTGAAATAGTATAAATTTGATGTATAACATGTCATTGAATTATTTGATGATTTTTCTATTGATTATATTGATAGAAGTAAAAAATTCATGGCTATTTTTTTATTAATATAGAAATAATATATCATGACATAACTTTATCCTGAATTTATAAAATTGAGGTGTTGACTAGGCCCTCCACTCCTAATAATGTATTCCACTAGAAATTATTCTATGATGATCAAGACCTAGTTAAATTCTTACATTGTATAGATGAATACCATAATCAATAGATAACTTTCCAAGGTTTTGTTGAGATTATTGATGGAAAAAAGGCAATCTTTGGAAATGGGTTCATCTAGCTCAAAAGAAAAAATTCCTAAAAGGACTAGCATCATCAGAAAGAGATTTTTTATGGTATTGAAAATCATATAGTAAAGCTAGCCTCTATGCATGAGAGAGACCTAGAAGAAATTAATCTTAGCATAATTGCATCACCATAGAGGGTATTTATTGAGAAGAAGATGAGGCATAGGGTAAGATATATGCTCACTTCTCTATTAAGAAAATATAAGAGTGTGCTTTCTTGGTCATATGATGACTTAAAAGCTTACAAAGAGGAATTGTTCCAACTTGAAACTCCTCTAAATCCTAATACCAAGCCATTTAGACAAAAAAAATATCCATGACCCCTACCTTGGCACCAAAAATACAAAAAGAACTAAAAAACTTAGGGATGGTGGGATAATAAATCATATTAGACATTCCACCTGGGTTTCTACTTTAGTCCCTATAAGAAAGAATGGATAAATTAGACTGTGTGGACTTTAGAAACCTAAATGTGTCAACCTTGAAAGACAATTATCATTTACCTAAAATGGAAGTCATGTTGTACAAGGTCACTAGTTGTGAATTACTACTATCTATGATTGATTGGCTTTTAGGATATAGCTAGGTGAAGGTTAAAGAATCAAAGCAATATAAAAAAACCTTCACTACACCTTTGGGTGATTTTATTTATGTTAGGATGAATTTTGGCCTAACTTATGTTGGTGGAACTTTTAAGAGAGAAATATATTTTTCATTCTCTAATTTGATTGATATCATCAAGGTAATTTATCAAGATGATTTAACTACTTTTTCCATGATAGAAGAAGACTATTGCATGCATTTTAAGAAAAATAATTTCAAGGCTTTAGAGATTGGAGTTTCCTTGAATTGAAAAAGTTCAGGTTTGGGATAACAAAGGGGAACTTGGGTCAAATCATTTCAAAAGAAGGTATCAAAATTGACCCTCAAAGAGTGGCTACAATTGAGAGAATTCCACATCCAATGACTATTAAGGGTATGTAGTCTTTCTTTGGCCAAATAAATTTAGTTAGAAGGATTATATCTAATTTTTCAAAAAAGAATAAAGTGATTTCAAAAATAATAAAGAAGGGAGAAACGGTCTCTTGTAGTAAGGATCCTAAAAAATATTTTTCAAAGCATAAAGGAAGTAATCAAATAGGCTCCAATTTTAAAGTCACTTGATTTTTCAAAACTATTTCAATATATTTTTTTCCTCTTTCGACATAGTTGTCATTTTGTTGCAAAATAATGATGAAGGGTATAAGAAACCTATTTCATTTTATAGTAAATCCCTCAAATATTTAGAATCATTAAAGTACAATTCTATGGAGAAGCATGCATATGTACTAGTAAAAATAGTAAAATAAATTAGGCCTTACTTGGTAGGAGCCAAAATTATTGCATATTTTCCTCATGCAACTACGAAAGACATTTTCACACAACAAGAGGTTATAGGAAGAAGATGTAGGTAGATCAAAAAGGTCTAGGAGTTTAATAAATATATTCAAATCACTAAGTTGGTTAAAGTAAAAGGACTTGCTAAACTCATAGCTAAGGCTAATTTGGAAGATGCTTAGGTGAATTGTATAGAAGAAAAAATTCCATAAAAGGCGTGTAATCTTAAGACTTCCCAATTGAACAAGGATATAATATAATACCTGTAACATATGAATTGTTCAAATAATTTTATTGATAATCAAAAAAGGACTTTGAAGCTATGACCATCAAGTATGTTATAAAAAATGGTGACTTATATTGGAAAAAAAATAGATGGTGTCCTTTGAATATGTTTGGATGAAAGTCAAGATTCTAATTTTCTATCGAAAATGTATAATGGGAATTGTGGCGGCAACTCCATTTCTAAAAAACCTACTCATAAGATACTCAAAGTAGGCTACTGATAGCCAACACTATTTTTTAATACATAGAAGATAGTGAGAAGGTCTGATGCATGTCAGAAGTTCTCTAGAAAATTAAAGAATTTTGGGACCTTACCTTTGAGGCATGTTACTATAGAAATCCCATTCTAGTTGTGGAGAATTAATTTCATTATTAAAATTATAGAGAAATATATTGGTGGGTTTAAAAGGATTCTTCTCCCCATTAATTACTTCACTAAATGGATTAAGGATGTCTATATCAGAAAATCAATCAAGAAGGTGGTTGTGGACTTTGTAATGATGCACATTGTTACAAGATTTGTATTCCCTAGTAAATTGATCATAGATAATGCAAAAAAAAAATTCATAGATAATGCAATTTTTTTAAGTCTGAAGAGTTTAAATATTTTTTTCAAGATATGGGATAAACTTATTGTACTTATCTCCCTATTATCCACAAGGAAATTGAAGGGCATGCAATATATTGAGAGGGAGGTGAATTAGTATATCAAATCTATTTAAAACTCTTTATTTCAACATTAATTACTATGAATCACTTGTACAAACATGAATATTAAATCATCAAATTAGCTAGAGTCAATCAAGTAAACATAGATGTACACATTCACACAATGAACACCATATATACATGGAAACCCCAAATGGGAAAAAACATAGCTTGAAGAGTTGCTTGGAGCTACTATACAAATCTAGCCTCACAAAAATAATGAATAACTTACAATCATGAAGTAGGCACCAACCTACTAAAGACACTAATCCCCTACTATATTTGTAGGCACCAATCTACTAGAGACATCAATCCCCAATACAAAGATTTGAGCACCAACTCAATAAGTAAGACACTAGTCCTACCTGATTACAAAGATATGATATGCAAATCTTCAGTATAGATTACATAACTTTCTCTTGATTTGAACTTCCTTCAAACACTCTCATACACAAAATATGATCTTCTATTATAATGGTGCACAATGATTGGGATGTATCTCTCATTATATCACCCAAATAATATTCAAAATCACTCACTCCTAAACTATGATGATTAGTCATTGAATGAATTCTAGCCATAAATATATACATCCTACTATATTAACAATGTTTTATGTCGACTTTAATGAATCTCTTAACACCATCTATAGTTAGCTAGGTCAACTAAGGTGGACCTAAATCAAATTTATTTCCACCAATCATACATGATTTTGTATGCTTCCTTCAAAGATATTAACCTGGACCTATTTTATCTTCACACACTTCCTCTAGCTAGTACACACTTCGCTTCTCTGGTGCAAACACTCAAACACTATCCATGGTTAGCCAACCAAAATAGACAATACTTTGTTACATCCAACTTTATTCTTGCTAAGGATCCACCTCTTAAACTCTAAAATCTAATACATCAGTAGCTTTACTTTAGGTAAAAGATGCAAGGCATAGCATTCAACTATGGTAGAATGTGGAGAAAAAAACTATTACAATATATTACATTGTATGAGTAGCAATCCATATAATACTTCTGTAAATACTTCCAAACTACTTCCAACAGCATGAATATATACAATCATGATATTTCAAAGTATTCTTCATAGTGTAGTTCACCCTCGCACATTGTTCTCAAAATCTCTAACATGACATAATCATGAAAAAATAACCTCTTGATTTTTGAAGCTCAGACATGAAAGAAATAATTAAAATTTAATTCTCACCAATCTTCTAACATCACTCCTTTGACATCAATGAGTACATTTGACATCAATTTCAACACATGTTCAACATTCTCCCCCTTGTCATTGATGGAAAACAATAAAATGTTGTTAGCACATCAACACCCTTAATCCAAAAATATATTTAATCAAAAATTTCATCCTAGAACCCTTTTCTCATAGTATCACTACTACTACCAAAAATAATATCACCAACATAAACAAAAATAATTAGTGATTGATCACCTTCTATTTTTATGTATAAGTTACTATTTGCACTACCTCTCTTGAAACTTTGTTGTTGCAGATATCTATCCAATCTAGAATACCATGCTCTAGGAGCTTGTTTGAGTCCATAAAGTACTTTCTTTAGTCTGCATATTTTTTTTGATTTTCTAAACATTGGAAGCCTTTCGGTTATTCAATATAGAATTCTTCTTCTAATTGTCCATTCAAAAATGTAGACTTGACATCCATCTAATATACTTTGAAATTCTTGAATGTTGATAAGGCCAGAAACATTCAGATTTCTTTTATCCTTGTTCTCAAAGAAAATATCTCTTCAAAATCAATTCCCTCAACCTAAGCATATCCTTTGAATACAAGTATGGCCTTGTTCTAGATCACTTTTTCATCTTCATTCAACTTATTTTTAAAGACCCATTTGGTTCCAATGACATTCTTGTCTTTAGGTCACAAAACCAATTCCCAAGTTTTATTTTTCTTAATCCAAGTCAATTCTTCCTCCATGACATCTAACCAACCTATCTCTTTCCTTTACTCTGCATAGGAACTTGGTTCAATTTTTATAATAAGGAAAAGTGTACTTATTCATTTTATTTCTCAATTCTTCTCCAAGTATAAAATCCACTATCCTTATCTCCTATAATTTGAATTTCAAAATGGTTCTTCTGAGCATACCTATCCCAAGTCTTTGTAATTGTATTCTCTAAGTTGAATTTTAGGTCTTCATCACTACTACTGATTATATCTTCATTATCTTCTTCATTTGGAGTATTAGTAGATTGTATTGTTTCATCAATACTTACATTGACACTTTCCACAATCCTTTTCAGTATTTTTTTATAGAATCTTTATGACATTCTTGTCATAGAATAAATGAGAAAAATACCTTCATCAGATTTATAATTAAACTTACCCAAATGTTCTTCATCCATTTTGATGTAGCATTTGCTTTCAAATATTCTAAGATTTCCAATTGAAACCAATCTTCCTTTCCATAGTTCATATGGCATTTTAGCAATCTTTGGTTTGATTTGAACTCTATTAAAAATGTAAATTATAGTATGAACTACTTCTCTTTGATACATTTTTAACAACTTTTCTTGACTTAACTTTATTTTTTCCATCAAGTGTATAGTTTAGTTCTTCCTAGATCAACTACTCCATTCTGCTATAGAATTCTAGGAGTAGAAAATTATCTTTGGGTCTCATGCAACTCACAAAATTCATCATACTTGTCAGAAGTGAACTTTCCACCTCTATCTAATCTCAGAAACTTGATTGTTCCTGTAATTTCATTTTCAACCATAGCCTTAAATGCTTTAAATGTCTCAAAATCCTCTGATTTTTCTTTCAGAAAATTAATCCAAGTCATTCTAGAGTAGTCATCAATAAGCATCATAAAATACCTATCACCTTGAATGCTCTTTGTTGCCATTGGTCTACATAGATCAACGTAAATCAAGTCTAATGGCTTTGTTGTAGAATATTACTTAGTAGGAATTTTGGTCTTTATCTGTTTTCCCTCATGGCATGGTTCACAACTTGTAGATGTAGGCTTATTGATTTGTGGCATGTCCCTTACCATTCCTTTTGAGTTGGTCCTTACAAGATCATCAAAATTGATGTGTCCCAATCTTTTGTGCCAGAGTCAACTCTCTTATCTTTGTATTGCAAAGAAATCTTGTCCATTTACCTAAAATGTTGGGAAAAAAGATCCTTAATGTTGAAGGTGGTTTCTATTTGTGTGGAACTTATAAGGATGTTAATATGTGTCTTTCCCTAAGGTAATTTTATTAGGAAAGAGATCATAAGGTGTAAAGATTGACTTTCAACCTCAATGGTGAGTCAATCAGACCTGGATCTTAGTCCTTAGGATAGTAGGTAAGATCTAAAACTAAATTGAAATGATATGTAATTCTCAAACTAAACAAATAATAAGACCTAATACATGAAATGAAAATTCTCAAATGTACAGAAACTTATATCATAGTTTGAAGGTAGATCTGATAAGGGTTTCGACACATATACGTATCACCAGAAGGTGGTTTTGAGACTTGCTGAAGGACTGGTTTGACCCTGGGAAAATGGGTCCTAGTTAGGGCTTCTGAAAAAAAATTGGCAGTCCTAAAAGGTTGGGTTTTAGCTTCTATTTGGCACAGGTCCCACTGTCCAATAATCGAAAATAAAGTTTGCAACCTATTTTTTGTGGCTTGACAACAATAATGATAACTCATGCAACAATGCAAATTTTCTCTTCAAGATCTTCAATTCTTCTTGAACATGTAATCTACACATACATAAAGAGGAAAAATTATTTTGTTTGAATGGGGGTTTTCCTTAGTCAAACCGCAAGTTTGGTAGTTAAACCTTGATAGAAAGATAATGATAATGGAGAAGGACATAATGAATGAACACTTTCTTGTTACAACTCACCAATCCTTCAATGGCTTCCTTTAGAGGACTAAAGACAAACACATCTCTCCAAGGAATCTGATCTTGCTTTTCTTGATGGATTTGTATACTTGAAATGCGTGTATTCTTTAGGATCAACATTGCAAGTTAACCTTCACAAGATGACATGAACACACATAAGCTTGAACATAATGTTAGGACCTTGATTGCTGCAACAAATGATTGATAAATTTTCTCTTGAATTCTCTTGATAATAATATTTTCTCTTGGATAAATTTGATCATGCATGATAGATTTCAAATGATAAAAGACTAGGTATTTATAGGTGTTTATCTAATTTCCCAAAAAATAGATTCCAAAAGCTGACAAATGCAAGTTTAATTTGAATCAACCGCCACAAATATACTTAAAAATGGGTCTTAGGATTTAAAGGGGACCCATTCTCCCTTGGGTGAATGGTTCTAGGCCTATAAGTCTAGGACACACATGCTCAATGTGATTTAATTATTGATTGCATTTATTTAAATGCTAGTTCTCCCTTTGGAAAATGGGAAAAATAAGGCTTTGGAATGCATAATTTGGAAAATTAGAAGCTTAATTATGTCCAATAAATTAAGGGACCCAAACATAGTGTGAAATTATAAAGTTGTACAATTTTATACACTACATTTATCCCCCAGTTTAGTGAGAGTATGAACTTATGCTCAGACTAACACTAAAGTAGACAAATATATGTCAAGAGGGGTCCAAGTGTACAAATGTTGATGAGATAGAATGACAAAGATCAAAGGAGATGTCCAAGACCCTAGGATCTAAGATCCCATGGAAAACTAATATAAACACAAAGGGACACACAAGATGTGTAATATACATGCAACAAGACAAGATACACAAGCATATAATGTCAAATCCAATGCAAAAAGGGAAAAAGGAAAAATGATGGACTAGCAAGTTGTATTATTCCACGTCCATAAAATAGGCTCACAAGGGCTAGTGCAATCCAATATACACTAGGTGAGCTCCAAAGACAAAAATGAGAAACACACAATAGGTCTACAAGGTGTGTACCCATAAAAAAGGGGTGGAAAATGGGATGGACACACCAAGTCTACAGGTGTGTTCCCATACATCAACCATACCAAAAGTTATATTCCTTGATAATTTTGATAAGGTACCTCAAAATTATCAATGTGTTATGCGAACGCTACACTAAGTCCAATTGTTGTGAACAAAATTGAAGCTAAAAATGCCAAAATGAAATAATTCCAATGTATGCCCCCACTTTAAAGGAATTTCTAAACACCATACTATGAACAATTACTTTAAAGTAGAAATAATAAATGCTAATTTGATAAAAAGGGAAATGAGAGATTATTTGGAAATCCCTATTCCAATGATATTTTCCAAATACAATTTCTTCATGATAAAGGAGGTTTCCCCCACATGCAATCCAATAAGATAAAACATAAGGGATCCACAAATTCAGAGTTAGTGCATGTCTTTGCTACAGTGATATAATAGAGCTTGGAACTGCCATCATTCCCCAAATACTTCGTGGAACAATGAACACAAAGGAGGAATGACACATAGAGAGTGAAAAATAAAAAATATTTTTGGTCAAAATGGAAGAGACTTGGATGTCTCAACACCTTGCATTGTCCCCAAAAGGAAAACACGAGACAAAAGAAAAGAAAATGTTTATGATAGATAGAAGAATGGAGATACGAATAAAAGAATGTCATAATAGATTCAATTCCTTTGTATCCTTGCACCAATGGAGTAACAAGGTTCATACAAATAAATCTCACAAACATAAAGACACGTCAAACAACATAGTACGTGGGATCACATTACATACATGCAATCACAAAGAACATATAAATAAAAAGAAAGAAAGTATGCCACATACGAGCCAACCTATAATAGGTCATTTGCATCCCAATCTTGTTCATCATATATGGAAGGTGGATACCTAGCCAAAGGGGTAACAACAAGTGCCATACTAGGACAAGGCTACCTAACCTCTTGTCCCCAAAATGTGGGGCAAGGATGAGTCGAGGTAAAGTATTATATGCTACTCCTTGAAATATAAAAGAATGATGCATAAAGTTCAATACATGTGGTAGTGAGAATGCTATAATTCTACAACTATCACATGGCAAGGAGAAACAACTAATGTTATTGATTATGATGAATAGGGAAAGTATCATTTTGAAACATATCCAATGAGATACTCTCACATGTAGTTTTTATCAACTCCGGATACACCAAAGGTTAAAGTTTTCTTAAAAGAATCTTGTGTGATGGTATTGATATTAAGAGAAGGTTTCTTTGATGCTTTTGTTATCTATGAAGGATAATATCCAAGACCTCTTTTTGTTTCTTATATGACAGGATCTATAAGAACTATAATGCCTTGTTCTTTCACTCCACATCCTTTTTTCCATTATAGCCCAATTGTTTTGAAAGAGTTGATATTCTCATCCATAAAGAGATTCCATTTATTTAAATGATGGTGCCTTCTCATGATCAATCTCATCATAATTGGTTGTGTAAGTTGTGTCTTCTTCTTTACTAGAAGGTGTTCTCCTAGATGCTTGCAATGACTCCACTTCATGTTGTGTTGATACTACCACTGCTTCTTTTTCTTTTCCTAATTCTTTTGTTGTGATTTTGTATTCTCCCATGAATTTAGGTGTGAAATCTAATGAACCCCAATCATCATCCAATAGATTTGTAATTGTTGAAAAAAACTTCTCTTTCTCAACTTCTTGAACCGGTTCCACTTTTGAAGTTGGTATCAATGTTCTCAAAGGACTTTCCATTCCTGTTTCAGTTTGCAAAAAAAATTTGATTATAATTCTTCTTTGATTATTTAAACCTCTTTTTTATAAGTGTATTTCATTAGACGATGAAGCGTTGGAGGGAATCCATTCATTTCATGAATCATGGCCTACCCAAGAGGATATTATATTGTATTCCATTAGATGATGAAGCATCGGAGGGACTCCATTCATTTCATGAATCGTGGCCTACCCAAGAGGATATTATATGAGAATTCTTGGGGCATGACATGGATAGTAGTTTGCAATGTAACCCTACCACCTTTTACAAGCAATTTTATCACACCAAGCAGTTGCTTTCCCACATTATCAAAACCACAGATAGATAAAGAATCTAGTTGAATTTTTGTCTTGTCCACTCCAAGTTTATCCAAAAGGTTTACACTACAAACATTGAGTGTCGAACAATTATCAATGGGAGTACACTTAATGCAAATCTTGTTAATGCTAGCCAATATCACCAAAGCCTCATTTTTTTGTTGTATTTCCAATGGAGGTAACTCATCTTGATGAAAAATAATATATGTATTGACTAATTTCATGCCTTGAATTAAGGTTGCTACATCATTTGGTTGTGCACTAGGAGGGACTACAACTTGTTGTAAAGAATTTTGAAACATGCTATGATAATTATGTGATGCTTGAATGAGATCCCATAAAGAAATATTAGGAGTGTTGTGAAGTTTTTCCACAAGATCATACTCCTTTCCACTATGTGAAGGTAAACAAGGAGCACTAGGAAAAATGGGTTGAGGAAGTGGTGTCGATTTAGAAATGATGTGTGGTTTCCTATTATTCCTTATGTTATATGTATGAGCAATGGTATGATAACTTCATTGAGATGAAACATTGTTACTAGTTAGTTGCCTTGTAAAATTTAAGATATATCTTGGAGGTTTTGGTTTGTTTTGAGGTGGTCCTATGATAAGCACAAGTTTGGTTTGGTTTTGTGGTTGTTGTGAAGGTGGGTAGAGGATAAGTTGAGGTGTGATTGCATTGATTTCTCTTTGTTGTGTTTTGGTATCACAAGACTTAATAGATGATCTTGGTGAGATGAAATTCTCAAGGGATTCACCTAACATGTCAAAGTCATCACTACTAAAGGGCTTGAGGGATATGTGTACTTGTATAAAGAGATCTAACATGATCAAATTACTATTCTTTCTCGAAGGTTAATCATTTAATGTAATATGATTATTAAATGTTTTAGGATGGTCTATGGTTTCAACTATTTGTAAAAGATGAAAACTTAATCTATCCAAACTATGTAATGAAAAATGAAAAAAAATCTCTATAGATCTAAAGCTATTAAATACTGAAAGTAACAAAAAAAACACATTTTTTTCCAAAATGTAAGTAAAAGGTTAAATTTTTTAATATACAAAAATATTGTTCTAGAATTTCAAAATACAGATCTACCAATAAAAATAGAAAGTAGACATAGATATATAAATGCATGAAATTTTTTTCATGACACCTGTACTAGGACATATTTTCCCTTAGGTGAATGAGTCTTTGCTCAGGGTTCTAGAAAATAAAAATTTGAGTTTCTATGTTACTACATATGTTTACTATATCTAGTTGCAAAGTTTTACTATAGTGACTGTTTTTCCTAGAATTATGGTGAAATGTGAAAGCAATTTTATAAAATGTATGAACAAAATGACAACTTTTTTGAATGAAATGTTGAGCTAAATGACTTAAACACATCTTAATGTAAGCTATTATGCAAAATGTATGCAATATTTTTGGATTTTTATGAGTTTAAATGATACAAACATGCAATATGTAACCCTAAATGAAATGCAAAACAAGATGATGCAAAACCTAGATCTAGGGTTTTAATGATCTCCAAATAAAAAATGTATGATGTAAGAATGTTAGGTTCACCAAAATGAAATTTTGGGTCGAAAGAAGATCCTTAATGTTGAAGGTTGTTTTTATTTGTGTAGAACTTATAAGGATCTTAATATGTCTTTTCCTAAGAAAAATTCATTAGGAAAGAGATCACAAGGTGTAAAGATTGACTTTCAACCTCAATGGTGAGTCAATCAAACTTGGATCTCAAACCTTAGGACAATAGGTAAGATCTAAAACTAAATTAAAATGATATGCAATGCTCAAAATAAATGAACAATAAGACCTAATACATGAAATACAAATTCTTGAAAGTATAGAAACATAAATCATAGTTTGCAAGAAGATCTAATAAGGGTTTGGACACATGAACCTATCACCAAAAGTTGGTTTAAGACCTACTGAAGGACTGGTTCACCCCTGGGTGAATGGGTCCCGGTTAGGGCTTCTAAAAACATTTTTGGAAATCCTGGAAGGCTAGGTTTTAGCTTCTATTTGGTACAGGTCCCATTATTGGACATTTGAAAATAAAGTTTGTAATCTAGTTTACGTGGCTTGACAACAATGATGAAAAATCATGCAAGAATAAAAAAAATTCTCTTCAAGATCTTCAATTCTTCCTCAACCTATAATCTGCACATACACAAAGAGGAAAAATTGTTTTGTTTGAATGGGGGTTTTCCTTAGTCAAACCCTAAGTTTGGTAATTAAACCTTGATAAAAAGATAATGATAATGGAGATGGAAATGATGAATGAACACTTGCTTGTTAAAACTCACCAATCCTTCAATGGATTCCCTTAAAGGATTGAAGACAAACACATATCTCCAAGGAATCTAATCTTGCTTCACTTGATGGATTTGGATACTTGAAATTATTGGATTCTTTAGGATCAACAATGCATGTTATCATTCACATGATGATATGAACACAAATAAGCTTGAACATGATGTTAGTACCTTGATTGCTCCAACAAATGACTGATAAATCTACTCTTGAATGCTCTTGATAAAAATATTTTCTCTTGGATATATTTGATCATGTGTGTTAGATTTAAAATGATAAAAAGACTAGGTATTTATAGTTTTTTTATCTAATTTCTTGAAAATTATATTCCAAAAGCCAAAAATTGCAAGTTGAATTTGAATCAGTATCAACATTCATCTCATCATTTTTAACATCACAAACTTGATCAAAGTGGGATAAATGATTAGGAATTGGGTTGGTAAAAATTTACAAATTTTGGTTAGGTGGGGCAACAAACTTATTCCCGTGATCATTAACACCACCCAACTAGATGTGATTAGAATCAATGAGCTCTTGCGCTTGATGTTTAAGATGCATGCATCATTTTGTATCATGTCCACTTGTGCAGTGATACTAACAAAAGGAATTTGGATTAAAACTTGGACCTAAAGGATTGGTTGTGTCCATAGGTCTAACTGGAGGCAACCAGATTAAGTTCTTACTCAATAGTTACAACATGATCAAATGGAGGGAGTCGAGTAAGAGGGTAAATTGTCTATTTTGATTTAAATTGGTAATGGGGTTGACCTTATGGAGGAAAATTGAGGTTCAATATGGTTGGTCATTTGAGATGGATTTATCTTGATAAAGTTTTTGTTTTTCTTTATGAATGGTTGGTAGTTGTTTTGAGGTATGGATTCAAACTTTTCAACTTGAGTCAATGAAGATGTCTCTTTATACTAACTAACTGAATTATGATAAACACGTTCAGAGTCATACACAAGTGTATTTATGAAGGATGGGTATCACATCAACAAGATTTTCTCTCTTATATGTCTAATTATATATTTTCAATGAATATCCTTTGAACATTTGCATCAAGAAGAGTAAGATTGATTTGTGAGTAAAGCATTTGATAGCGTTCTATAAAGTCTGTGACCTTTTCACCTTTCCTTTATTTGCACCACATTAAGTTAGGTAAGGTAACCTTAGGACCAATGTTCACTTGAAATAATTAAGGAAAGCATCAAAAATATCATTAAATGAATGGATTGAGTTATTCAGCAATGGAAAAAACCATTCCAAAGCCATGTGTTTTAATGACCTAGGAAAAATTCTAGCCCAAAGTTTGTCTTCAAAAATAAAGTCACTACACAAGGTGGTAAATGTTGATATATGGTTGCTAGGGTCTCCTTTACCATTTTGTTTCTCAAATTTGGGTATCTATATGTTTTGTGGCATTGGTGTTTTCAATATTTCAAGTGATAATGAGCTCCTTTTAACATATTTTGATGGTTGCCCATTTTGATTTTGGTTCAACATTGAGATTTGTTGTCGAAACAATGTCACATTTTGCAAAAGTTAGTTTATGAAAGAATCATTGCTTGACATGTTTTTGGAATGAGGTGAATATGGTGGAAGTGTATATGTGCTAGGTGGACTACTATGTCGCAAGTTTGTGAGAGTTGATGGATTTGTCGATATGATGTTTGAGTTCATAAAACTATAAGGATTTCTTATGGAAATACCCACGGTTGGAGCTATACTATTGTTTTGTTGTTTCATTATGGTAATAGTTGGATTTGTGTACGTGGAAATAGAGGTTATAGTTGTAGGGAGGGATACTTTATTTCCTCCTTGACTTTGAGCATTATTGAAAGCTTGAGCACAACTAGCCATTGTAGGCACATGAGCATCAACTATATGGGATAGACTACACAAAACCTCTAATCCTTGAGCATTATCAATTAATTTCCTCATGTTATCTATTATAGGGACTATTGTTCCTACTAGATATAAAGTACTCACATAGTATTGCAGTTTTTCTAAATCTTTGTCCAATTGTTTAAGTTTGTCTTCGAGAACATGGGAAACAATAGTTTCAATATCCAAAAAAATGGTTGATGGTATGGTTGTCATGGGATTGTGGTATGAGGGATAGATTATAAAATGGGTTGAGAATTGAAAACACTTTGCATGAAAGAGTTAGAAAACTTAGTATCCATAGTGGATGTAACAACATTATGAGATTCCATGAGTCTCGAACTGTCTTGTTGAAGTATTGGCAATAGAACACCAAGTTGTGAAACTCATGCAAGTTTCACAACACCAAGTGTACCCAAGATGAAAACCAAACTGCTAAATAAGCACAACAAACACTTAGAAATAGAAATAAAACAATAGAAGCAAATAGGCAACACAAAAACAAAGGTCTGAGAAAAAAATTATTTGGCAAAAAATAGTAGGACAAAGGCACCCAAGGGAATTTGGGTCCTGGTCAAGGGCTCTAGAAATGCAGAATCTAACTATGTATTAGACTGCTTAAGGATTTTAATTCTACTTGCAAACAGTTGTAATAGTAAATAATTTTCCAGAATTTACTTAATCTATGCCAATTTGATGCAAAATCCAAGTATACAACAATGTTGAAGATGTTTGAATAAATTTGAATGCAATTTTTTAGATTTGAAATGAAATAATTGACTAATTCTAAGATGCAAAGACCTGGAAATGATGATTATGATGCAGTTTTGAAAAACAATGCACTTTCTTTCACCTTTATGAACTATATGTAAAATGCCTAAAAACATGCAATTATGGATTCCAAAACAGATATTTGCAAGTGCATACAAATTGAGTAGACAAAGACATAAAACTATGAAATTTTTTATTGTTTCAACTATACAATGACAAAGTCGCCTAGGGGTGTCTGAGTCCTTTATAGGGGGTTTGAAATTTGAAAAAAATGAATTTTTAGGTTGTTGTTTAAGGTTGCTATTTCTATTTTCAAAAATTTTTGACAATGGTTGTTTTTCCATAATTTTCCAATGTAAATGAGATGCAAATATGTGATAATGTGTAAACAAAAAATGACAATTATGAGTGCAATTTTGGATGAAAATCTAGTCTAAATGACTAAAATACACCCTAATGTAAGCTATGATGCAATATGAATGTAATATTTTTGAATTCATATGGACTTTTTATGATGCAAATATGAAACCCTAAATGAGAAATATAAGATAATGTAAAGAAAAATCTAGATCTAGGGTTTGAATGACTTCCAATTTCAAAAAGTTTATGATGTTAACATGTCAAGTTCACAAAAATGAAGCAAAGAAAAAAGAGGGGGGATCATAGGTCCTAAATGCAAAAAACTTAGGATTTCCAAATGAGAGGCCCCTTTCCTTTATTTCATCAAAGAGGAAGATCAACAAGGTGAATAGATTGGCTATCAATCATGAAGGTGAGCCAATCAGACTTGGATCTCCTTCTTTGAGGGATTAGAGATGAATTGGAATTGATTTTCCTTGATTAACCTAATTAGACTATGTGACCTAATACATGAAATGCAAGATCCCAATGAATAACAGACCGAAACAACATTTTGGAGGCAAATCTAGAAAATGTGGGAGACTGTGTACTTGTCCTAAAAAGTTGGTTTTGAGGTAAATAAGAGGATTGGGATGCCTAGGGGCATATGGGTCTCTAAAAAGGCATCTTGCTATGCTTTTAGAGTCCTTTAGTGATAGATTTGAGCTTCTAATTTTTGGTTGCAAAGTTGTCAAAATGTTGTTGGATAATTCTATAATTGATTTTCTATGGCTTGACAAGATTTAGGGCTTTGAATGCAAAAATGAATAACTTGTCTTCAATCTTTCTTCAATTCTCTTCAAACCTATAACCTACACATTCAAAGAGAGGGAAAATATTGGGTCATTTAGGGGTTTTTCTTAGTCAAACCCTATGTAAGTGTTCCCACTTTCACAATTGTAATGCCAATGATAAATGGATAATTAAAAGGAAGGAATGATAAAATCACAAAGAGTTGCAACTCACCACCCTTCGGTGGCTTCTTTGAAGGACTGAAGTCATACACATATCCTCAAGGAATTGGATATTTCTTGCTTGAATGTTTGAATGCTTTGGAGACCTACAAAAGTATTAGCATTCACAAAATAATGACAACATGAACACATGTATAGAATTTTCCATGATGTTGGATTTTGAATTGTTGCAATAAGGCTTTGAAATGTATCTCTCGACTTGCTTGATAGTTCTCTTGATCGTAAGTTCTCCAATACTTTTCTTGCTAGTTTTGAAATGAAGTAATAACTAGGTATTTATATACAATTGAGCTAATTTCCTAAAAATTAAATCCCAAAAGCCGACTTTTGAAATTTGAAATTTGAATGTTAAAATGTTGACACCGACATTCTAAAATTTGGTCCCCTACAAAATGGGGGGACCCATATGTCCATGTGCATATGGGTCCTTGCCCTATTTTCCAAGACACAATGTATTGGGGGAAAAACATTAATTTCTTGCATTTGTTCAATGCTTACAATCCTTATGAAAACGGTAAAAATAGGTCTTGGAATGCATAATTTAGGAAATTAAGTGCTCAATTAGGTCCAATAAATTAAGGGGAACAAAACATAGTGTGAAATTGTTAAGGGTGACAATTTATCGATATTATAGGGATTAATGTACATCACTTTTGGAAATCCATGATGATTGATGTAGATGGCCATGTTCTCTTGTTGAGCAAAATGTTTTTCCTGTTGCCTAGGATCATGTTAGCTAGTAGGATCACTAGTGTGAACCACATTGGGGTGTCTTGGTAGGAGTGTTTTCATTGTATGGAATTTAGCACTTACAAATATTTCAATCTAGGTTTAGAGGATTATTATATTTTTGGGTCATGGGGGAGAAGAGCGTAGACTTTACATGATGAGTTGATAGTTTTAATCAGAGTGATGCAACAACATGGTGGATTTTTTCAGAGATTGATTTGGGGATTTGTGATCATAGTTGGTTTTAGTTTGGCTCAATCAGTTGTTTTGAGGGCATCTTGGCATTGCTTGAGGAAAAATAATCTTTGGAGAGAGAGGACTATAATGTCTCCATTTTTGGTTACTTCAACATTGAAATTAGCTTTAGCTTTCTCAGTGACCATCATTTGTGTCAAAGGGGATGTTCAATGTTCCAAATCAACTCCTAAGTATTTTGGCACCCTCGGTTTTTTCTTCCAAAATAGTTTTTACAATTTTTGCATCTTCAATTGGCTATGTGGGAAATATTAAATAATTAAATAATTAATTGTAAGTTGTAAAAAAAACATAAATTAAAAGACAACTTAAATTAATTATTTTTAATATGTGCAAAAATGACTAAACTACTGGAAAGGTTAATTAAATTAATAATGCCACTTTTTGTGAAATAAGAATTATTTTAAAAAGAAATATTAAATTAAAAGTAAATATTAGATTTTCAAGAAAGGGGTGTGAGAAGTTAACAAAAGAATGAATAAAAGTATTTTGGAGTTCATTTTTGAGGGAGCTGAAGAAATTTTGATACAGATTACTGTTGGTTGAATTGTGTTCATCCAAAAGCTTTGTGAAGATAAAAACTCTCATAGAGGACATCAACCATGGAGATGGAAGATCTTTCTCTGGTTGATTGTAGGTCATTTCACTTTGGAACTATGCATATATTTAAGTTGTTGAGATTTTTTGGACTATACAAAACGATTAATTCAATTTTGTGAACTCTTGCTAGGCAAGTCAAAATTGTGGGAGTGTGGATATATGACATCATCATAGGAAATTGTTGCGAGAGTCAATAACATTCCAGCTAGGTGATTTAATATTGTTCTAATCTGGAGGCTTTCAAGTATATTGTTTGTCTAAAGGCATGAATTCTCATGGTTATTGGGCATTTGAATGTTAAGTTGATAGAGCCACTTTAAAAATTTAATAGAGCCACTTTAAAAATTTAAGCTAGGTCATGGGGTTTAAGGTTGAAGTTTATAGATGTCAATGATTTCTCAAGTTAGGAACATCAACTTTTAAGGCAGGTCGTGGGGACTTGGAGTTAGTTTGTAAGTGGCAGCGGAAAATCATGCTAGTTTTTTGTAAGTAAAACAAAAAGTGCAAAGGAATCTTACTGACTGATCGCCAGGTTTGTTTAATGGTTTAATGGCTACTAGAAACAGGCCACAAGCATTAGTTTTAGAAAATTTGTGGATAAGTTTGGCATTTGGTGCATGTCGAAATGAGTAGATAACGCTTTAAAAGAAGACGCTTCATAGTACTTAGTGTGTCGACTTACATTTGTGCAAGGTGATTGGTGTTATTTGGTCTGAGCGTATGGATTGATAGTTACTAGTCACCATTGTTTTATTAGCAAAGAGAATGAATTCCCTAAACTGCAGTGTTTAATCTAGCCAGCAGAGGTAGGAATTGGGGGTGAACAAGGAATAAATGGATTGTCTACGTAAGCATGAAAATTGTCAACTTGGACAATGCAAAAAATTGGAAAGAGCGACTACCTTTCATATTGGTGCTCTCTTAGAGGTGAGTCATGGTTTCAGAAAGGAATGACTTTCTTTTAGTATTGGTGCAAATACAGGGAACCTGGTCAGGCTTAATTATATGCAGTATAATAATCGCCATGTTTTAGGAGATAGGTCTATCATTAGTTGTTGAGCTCTGCAAAGATGAAGTAATTATATTGTATTGCCAAAGGTCATAATTTCCCTCTATATTTTCTATTATACATTGGCTGTGAAATATAATTTCAATGCAAATTCATTGTAAACTGTTACTTAGATAACAACAATCATATCTAGAGAATATTGTTGATATTTTATGTTGGTTTTTTATTCTTTATATATGTATGCCAATATCAACACAATCTTTTGAGTTACATATCAGCAAATTTTCATATACCTGCAATTTGTTCAATTTCATTCCCATGAGGATCAATATATTTTGGTGCAATCTAGGGTGTTCATTACATCATTATATAGGATCAAAGGGATGTCTTGATCTTAGTTAGGAAGGGGATCATGACATGGAGTGGAAGGAGTTCTTTGTTCTTTATTTTGAAGGGGATCAGATTGGGTGGAATGGGGTCATTATATAGGATGGAAGGGATCTCTTGATCTTGATCTAGAGGGGAATCTAAGGTAGCATGGTTTGGATCAATGGATTTACAAAGTTCATTTTGTGTGGATGGTGTGATGGACGAGGAGTGTTGGATAGACGCATTCAATTGAGTAGATAGAGGAATAGGAGATGCATGAGGTTCATAGGATTGGGGTTTGCATTGATTTAAATGGGATGGAGGTAAGGGGATGGAGAGGTATGTTTGAAATGGGAATATTGGAAACCCTTTTTTGTACTTGGGGATTTATTATTTTTTGTGAATAGTCCTTAGATAAATTCTTGAGTGATAAATGTAAATTTTGTAGTCTTAGATAGAGGATTAGGATTTGATGGAGGATTAGGATTAGATGGAAAATTAGTATTATGAATTGGAGGATTAGGATTGGATGGAGGATGAGGACTAGATAGAGGATTAGAATATTGTAGGATGACGAATTTAAATTGTGGGTGGGGGTGATGGAAGTGTTGTTCAAATATGGAGATTTATATATAGATAGGATTTGAGGAGAACTATGGATGTGGGTTTGGTTTTCCTTATTAATAGAAGGGGAAGGATAAGAAATAAGAGATAGGTAGGAGGTATATGAAGGTGGTGGATAAGAAGGATTTCCCTTGTCAAAGGTAGGATAATGAGAGCCAATGGATATTTTTTGGGGATTAGTGGTATAGCTTGTGGTAGCCTTGTGTTAATTGGTTTTTGATAATATTGGGGATTGATATATGGGTTACCAAGTATTATGGATTTTTGTAAAGGTGGTTGTTGGTAAATAGATTGGAATGTTGGGGGTTGTTGGTATTAATGAAACATGGTTGGGTGAAACTTGCTTAAGGCTATATAATCTAAGGTCTTTTCATCATAGGGCTCATCAATAGCATAGGGATCATAGTCAATAAGAATAACCTCATCATCATCAATGTAAGTGGGGTTTTCATTGATTACTAGTTTTGGCCTTGTTGGGGTAGGATATGAATTAATGAATTGGATGGGATGGAAGGTTGGATGAGATATATTTGACGGGGGTGACATATGATTATTTTGATTGGATTCTTGAACAAGATGGAGGATTAATTGGATTAGGAAAATTTGATATTGGTTTTGGATGAGAATAGAGATTATGATGATAGAATAGAAAAGGATTTGGGACTAGAATAATAGAACCTAAGGATGAGGATGGAGGATGAAATTTTATTTTTATTAAGGGTTAGATTGGAGAGGTTTGGAGTGAATAGATGGATGAATAATTAGGTTGACTAGAAAATTGGCTTAAAAATATTTGAATGGATGAGAGATGATGTTGGATATATTTAGAATATTTGGATTAATAATGGATTATATTACGAGGATAGATGGTTTGGGGTGATTTGGATAGATGAGATCCATTATATAAATGGATTTGGATGAAAATATTGGAAGATTGGTTGGATTGGAATAAATGTTTTTCTTGCTTGACTAGGGGATAGATTTGGAAGCACAACAAATAAATGAAGTGGATTGAGGAATTTCCAAGATAGGTAGAAGTTCTATTTTTTATAAGAAAGCACACCAATCACATGAAAAAACTTATATTATTCATGTTCCTGAGTGACACCTAGTGTGGTCCCACTTGTCAAAGCTAATATTTTCTACCTGTGTATGGATAGATATGGTATGTAAGGTCTTATACAACTGTTATACCCCTTACCCTCAAGGACAAGCCTTGTTCAAGATTAGCTCTATTTCACCATATTGAAGTGCATTGTCAATAATTTCAAGGTACAATATGCATCCCTTACACCACACTAAGTGATTGTTGAGAGGTCTTAATCTAGGATAAAAGAGGTTGCCAGGGAGTCTCTAAATACCTCAAGAGTACATGAGGCCAAATCCATATATAAAAGTGGAAATTCCAAACGATTAGGAGGAGAGGGTAACCTACTCTACACCTTCACTTCCCCAAGGTATAAATTTTTTGAGGTCTTATCCAATATTTGATAACATTCCACTTCTAAAAGAGGTTTTTTTTTATTCATCCCTTCCTCTTTATACTTTGTTGAAACACATAAATTGAGGTTGTCCCCCAGAATGGTAAAATTGACAAAGGTGGGAGGGATACTTGTCACACGATGACAAGTTTAGATTGTGATCCATGTAAATGGATTTAATGTCTAGGCTTAAATAGACAAGGATTGAGAGTGATATAGAATTAACTATTGCAAGAAAATGTAATGGCCTGATTAATTAGTCTATAGTTGGAGGATTTAGGATATAAGGTTGACTTAATTAAATAAATATAAATTTATTTAATTAAGGTGGGGGATAAAGGTAAATGATGAATTTAATAAATAATAAATACTTATTTAATTAGTTAGGATAGGGTAAACTCAAGTTTCGTTAGGTGTAAGTTAATTTATGTGTCTATATTATTGTAAACTCAAATTTGAAAGAAACAAAGCATTATTTTTATGAACTAATTTTACTTTTTCATAGTTTTTGAAATTCTTTTTCTTATATTTTTAACATACCTATTATTGTACCAAGTCAATCTAACTAACCATATGATTCAAATCTAATTTTTATAGTTTCAAGTATTGCTTCATGGTCAAACTCACAAACTTTCCACAAATTATTATTTTATGGTTGACCTCAATATTTATCAAATGAATGTATTTGATTCGACAAGGTTACAATAATGAAGAATATATCTATGTTTTCAAAAGTCCTCAACATACACATATTATACTTCTCCATTGGGAACCTTCTAATCCACATTCCAATAACAATAGACCATATAGGATACTCAATATCCTCTCCATCAATGATTGTGCCTCTCCAAAATTACACAAATATTAATATGTTCCTTCTTCATTATTCTCATCAACAATAACTATATAAATATGACCTTTATTGAATTGTATGAATAAATTAATTCCACTAAATGATATAAAATGTAATAGTATGAGATAAACAAATAATTTCAAATAATTAATAGATCTATAATATATAGTTGCACTAGATCTAATGCATGGTTAGATTCAACTAATATTTTCATTTCATTCAATTATAGTGCTTGTATAATTCAATATGTGTCAAGTGGAACTAAAGGTATACAATACCATTCATCAACCCACTCTTTTGAACCATACTCTTCTAAAAAAAGCATACATAAAAATCATGTTAACCCTCTTGTAAAAGAATCCATTAACTTGCATTTGAAATTTTGAGTGAGTGGAATTCACTTGACCCTATTATTATACAATAATCTTTATATTTTACAATATTGTATTGTTTTACTAAGAAAAAAAGTCTACAAATTGTATACTTACCTTCGTTACTTGGTCACATTTTGGATTTACACTATTGCATAATTGTTGATGCATTTTTCAACTTAGCACCACCTCAGTACTTCAACTCATATCTTACCAAGGATCTTTTCAAACCTAATCTTACACCATTCCCCTTTTTCATGTCCAAACTTAGTTAAATTCTAAATATATTGAACACCACTTGTCACATGCATCCTACTCATCCCATATAACATCCTTAAATTCTTGAATTGTGACGTGCAATTATTTTACCATATGATTTGTTGAATACATATGATATTTCTATCACTTAAATTATCATAAAATATTTGAAAACAACATTGCATAATTATAGTGGAATGATTATGATCATAATTGATGTTTAAGTGATACTCTCTCAATATTTGTTTGTCTTTCTTTGTATTATTAGGTGCATGAATGAATTTTATAAGTATAACAATAGTAACTTGAATATAGTTTAGTATTGATATTGTACTCTATTATTTATTGGTTTGTATTAGATAAATATGACTTATTATTCCTTATTTTGATAAGTGTTGTGGAGCTTGCTTCTGCATTTATGTCAATTGGTATTGTTTTTTATTATATTATCAAGGAAGTACCATGATCTCGTGGTAACAAAGTAGCCAAAATTGCAGACAGCAAAATAGGCTAAGGAAACAACACTAGCCAAACCCAACAAAACAACAACAGGAAATTACTATTAAGTCATCATAAGTGGCTCATAGATCAAATAACCAATAATAGCATCCAAAAGATTAGTGTAAGTGTAATAAAAAATAAGAGCACACCACATATTAATCCAAAATGTGGTACACATACCATAACAAAGAATAACCATAAACTAGTAGGTTCAAAACCATAAGATAGCCATCAAAAAATAATAGTCTGAGATAATCAAATGGAGATCTGATAGTTTAAGAGTAGACATAAGATTAGAACAAGAAAGAGAACATAGCAAAACAACAAAGCCATTACTTGGCTTTCACAATCAATTCCCAATTTTCACCAATTTGCGACATATTCCCTCTAGTCTGGGTTGGATCTTCGTGTACCAAGTCCTTTTAGTCATCTTGTTTCTCGATCTTCTTCAACTTTCTCTTTATCTTAGTTTGACTAGTAATCACTCCCATCATGGCATGGTGCATCAAACCATTAGTCACCTTCATCAAGGTGATGATCACTTTCTCCATATCTTCTATTTGAACCTACAAAAAGGTTATTCTGCTTTTCAAGAAAAGAACATTAGTATCTTTAGGAATATTAGTATATTGGGCTTTGTCCTCTAGTTTAGTGACCTCCTTCTCCATATCCCCAATATTCTATTCCTTCTCAATTTATTCCTCCTCCTTATCATTAGTATCCTCCTCAACATCTTCTTCTCCCATCTCATAGGAACTATCATCAAACTCCATATCCTCACTTTCCTCATCAACCTGAGGCTTGAAATCTTCCACAATAAATTACTCCTCTTCATCTAACTCAATTTATTTTTGTTTCTTTTTTTTATCTTCAGACATTACCTTGTCTACCTCGCTAATCTTTGGCCTCCACACATCATACCCATCTATCCCTCCTTCACTTCCTCCTTTTGGTTCCCTTTAGGATATTAAGTAATATTTATTACTTCCTCCTTATTCTTCTGATCTTTTTTCAATGTTTTTTTATTGGGGGGTTTAAGCAGTAGCAGTGAATGTTTTATTTTTTCCACGGTGACTTTGAGTAGCTCATACTCAAGGGATTTCTCCATAGAGGATTTCAAACGTTTAGAGCTAGAGGATCTAGTACTAGAGATGGCCAAAGGGGTAGCAATCAAAGGAGATCCCTCTCATGAAAGAGTGATGGATTGTAGACCTAGGGTTAGGTGTTGGGTTCATGTGCTCACCATCCTAGGATAAACCCTCTTCCTCTTCATCAATTTGGTGTGGTTATCCTACCTAACCAACATTGGGTTTCCATGGGGGTTACTTGCAAGGTAAAATTTGTAAAGGGCCAGTATTAAACCTTGGTGCAAAGGGGGAAACACACCATTCTTAATATTTTGTTGCAAGGATGATAGAAAATAGAAGGGTAAGTTGATCCTATTGTTATGGAAGATATGATTGAGAATAGGAAAATGGTAAGCATGGATCGTCATATGTCTACCTCCGAGGGTAAAGTAGCACATAACATACATGCTTACCAGGGAAAATAGTGGAGGGATTTTGAGCCGTGCATAACCATTCTAAAACCTCATTAGCTTCTCACCATCATATAGGAATTTTTCCATATATTTTTAAAAAACCTTCCCACTTTTCTTAACCACCTTTCTTCCATCATTCACCAAACTAGTAACTTCTACTATAAACTATGTTGTGACTTCAAGTTTCATTGCCTCAATTGACACATTCCCTTTTTTCCAAGAATTGGTGAACTTGGCTATCAAATTTTCATTATAGCCTTCATTGCTTCAAAGAAGAAATCCATTCTCGCCCTTATAAACATCTCCCATAAATCTATTTTTTTCTTGAGAGCAACACAGTTAGGGGGTCTAGTGCATTTCCTAGGCCCACCCATTTTAGAAGTTTGCAAACTTTTAAATATTTTCTTCTAGTTAACAGTTCTCTTCATTCCACCCTAAAATAAAACCATGCCACCACTACAAACTCCAAACTTGCAAAGAAAACACTTAGAGATAGTGAGAAGAAGGTTGTAGTTAAGATATTTAATACAAATCTTCCACTCAAAGTTGAGGATGGAATTGGAATGATTACCCTTCCTCCTAATAAATTATGCCAGATTATCAAACTTGAGTTGATCCTAAAAAATGATGTGAGAAGATACATTTGGCATGATGAATATTTTTTAAATGACCCAACCAATGTATTTGCAGTTAAACATGTGATATGAAGGGTTCTTGAGAATGATTACCTCATTAATTATTTTCCTAATGAAAATATTCTTATTAATAACATTGATTTGGAGCATCCCAACCTTATAATCATTAACTTTTAATCTCATTCTATCACTGCGTCTAATTATCACCCCGCTTAGGCCCCTTATCCAAAACTCATAAGTTGTAGGAATTTTCAAAAAAAAATTAAGACATTATCCTTTATTGCCCTTGGCAACTAACCATACTCCAAATGAGACCAGGTGCTACACTTAAGACCCTCATTAGCAGCAATATCCATTGAGAAATTTTCCTCCTTGTAAACATGTTGAATTCTATAGTGAGTGAAGAATCACTTATGCATCTTAGAGTTATCCATTGTATCTCTTATTCTCCAAGGAACAACACTATCACCCTTCAATATATCAACAATCAATTGAGAATCTCCTTCCAAAATGACTTTTAGAAACCTAAATATCTTAACAACTTGATGCAACCTCTGCTTTTTTGTTTGTATAGATTCTAATATTTTTCCCATAACCAACTATACAGTCACCAAGATGGTTTCTTATAAAGCTACCAACCCTTTCCAAGCCAGGGTTACCTTTGGAGCAGCCATCAAATTTGCATTTGATGCAATCCCTCTCTGGAGGGTTCCAAACAATAGTCTTCATTGAAAGATAAGTAGTCCTAATAATATTATTAAGATCCTTTTGTAGACCCCATAATTGTTTGATTCTAATTTCCTTGTATAAAGGAATAACCTTAGAGTAGTTGTATCCCCTTGCTTCCACATTTTCCTTTATTTGGGTCTTTATGCCCATGCATATTTCATTGTTGTTTCTCTCAGTTTCCCTAAAGATCTTATTGTTTCTATCCTTCCATATCCCCTATGTTATGAAAGGAGGGACTTGATTCCAAAGATCCACATCTTGTGAGAGTAAGGGATAAATGACTAGCTATCAATAAACATTTTTATGGGAGGAGGGAAAACCCAATCAGTGCATAACAAGGGGAGGAAGAAAGAGCAGATTTCTCTTGAGAATAGGCAATGGAAAAATAGGTGCATAATTGTCTCTTCCTCCTCTTTACAAAGGACTGATATGTTAATCAAATGGAAGCCCCTTCTAACTAGGTTATTAATAGTTAGGATTTTTTCATGAGAAGCAACCCACCAAAAATAGTTAATTTTAGAAGTCAAATTTTGTATCCACACTTTATTACACAAGGGGTCCCTATTTGCAATTAAAGGTTTCTCTAATTCCTCATAGGCATTTTTGACAAAAAAATAGCCTGAGGGGTTATCAATCTAGAATCTTTCATCCTACCTATCTTTAGAAAACCAAGTGGCCTCCCCAGTTAAGCCATTCAGCCTTTGCACCACAGGCTCCCAATTTTATTGTATATCACCTCTTAGGTTAGTGCCCTTGAGTAGGTTGTTGAATTCCATCCACCTAGGCTTAGCTTCCTCCCAATTAACATAGCAAGCAACCTTCTTACCACAAGTCCTGGTAAATCTTTATTTTAAGGGATTGAGGTTGTTTAATGATGAGAGTGGGGGCCTATTATTCCAAGAGTCTTTCCAAAAGTCAATCTACATATCATTACCAATGTACATTCTTGCACCCTTTCTTAGCACACTTCTATGGAAATGGAAAAATTATCCCTTCTTTCTTTCTTGATTTGGTGTTGTGAGGTGTTTTACACATCCACATTAGGTTTTGGACCCTTGTAAACTAAATAAAATGCATTTACCAATGTCTTGTAAAGGTGTTGTAAAGTGTTGTAAAAGACTTTCACACCTCTCTAGACTTAATAAACCTATTTTTCCCTTAATTCAACAATGTAAAATATATTTAATTGTATTATGACATTAATCAAGAAGTATTTTGAAATAAACTTAATGTTAATCTAGTGTTGTAATGTGATTTACACATTCACATTGGATTTTGTTCCTTTCTAGGCTATATGGACCCTATTTTAATGTTGTAAAGTGTATTTAATCACACTTTCACATTGAATTTTGTGTCCCAAGCCCTAATTGAACTTTACATCATCAATATAATTATTTTTGGATTTGATTGTGTGAAATCTTTTTGAATCAACTTTTTAGATCACACTCTGTGATCCATCATCAGGATAGAGATCTCAAGGATATGAAAAAATACACAATGAAATCAACATAAGAACCAAAAATTCTCATTCACCAACATTTTAGATATCAAAAGGACCCCTCTGGGACTAATTCACCCACCTGGGTGAATGAGTTCCTATCAGGTGGGACTGATTCACCTAGGGTAGCGAATTAGTCCCATTTGGATCATTTTTGAGTTTTGAGTGGGAAAAATTGGAATTTAAGTTTTATTTTTCTCCATGTCAGATTTAGGGATCAAATTAGTGGGAAAATTAGGTGGATTTCCTATAAAATCAAGCCTCTAAACCCTAATTCATATCTCTTATCATTCATTCATCATTTGTCTTCCTTCTCAAGTCAAACAAGTTAGGGTTTCAACATTCTAAGTCATCAAGATAGCTTCCTAAGACATTCAAGGGCCGATTCTTCATCTTTTTCTGCAAAAATTCAAAATCAATCATCATGGAAAGGTATTAAGTCCATTTTTTCATGCTTCATCACATTCTTTCTTCATTTTGGTTTGATTACCTAAAAAGGGGTTTGACTAAGGAAAACCCCCATGTCCTAACATTCAACATTTCTCTCTCTTGTCTTGTGTGTTTGGAGATTTAGGCATCTTGAAGACTTGGAAATCATTGAATATTAGGTTGAAGAATTATTGGAATCATATTCTTCCTTGAAAGGTCAAAACATCAATTAAAAGTCACTTTCAGACCTGGAAATCAGACTTTCAGAGGTGGACACCTATCAGGAACCGAAGTGCAGATCGAGGGCTACAGTCTCCACTTTTGGATTTTCAAAAATTCAAAATTGGACTGATTCACCATTGATGGTGAATGAGTCCCACTACCAGGCCTAAATAGGGTTTTCTGCATATTTGGATACCCATTTGTCTAAAACGGGCTCCAAAACAGTTTCCTAGATCTGGGACTAATTGGCCCAGAATGGAAAATGAATCCTAGTAGGCAAAATTTTTAACATCAGCAACATTTTAGAAGTCATTTCTAGTCTCCAACAAGATCTCAGGTGCACACATTCATTTTCATTCATTTTTGTTACAATTTGCATTCATTTCTAGGTGTTTTTGCATATCACAACGTGTTTTCAAATATCTTGCATTTCAATAGTTTTGAATTAATAATCACCTTTCTTTTTCAGTTTTTTGCATTTAGAACATTAAATCTAGACATATTGCACCCACATCACATCAATCCTTGAATTTTTACATTGCATTTTGGCCCATGTTTCTCCTTTTAGGTGAAAACCCCTAGAAGTGCAAGAAAGACCCTTGGAAGCCAAAATCTTTGTTTACATTTTGGTGAACCCACCTTTTGAATACTTTTATTTTCTAACTTGGAGTCCTTCATCATATATCTATCTCACATTCACCTTGCATTAGGGTATGCATGGATGGATTTGCATGCTAGGTTTCAAATTTTGCATTCATCAAAAATGCATTTAGGTTGCATTTTTGGCATCTAAAATCATTAAAAATTTCTAATATTTTTCATTGTCATCTTCAGTCTACATCTTACAGCATAGAAAACATCAAAAAGATCTGAAAATTCTAAAAAAAATCCCCATTGGGACTCATTTGCCACCATGGGCGAATCAAATCCTTTTCACTTGCGAAATTTCCATTTTAGGCCCAAAACTATTTCATTTAGCTTTTGTTTGGTGCCATTGCCTAGCTATATCGGTTGAAAACAAATTTTTGTCACATGCATTTCATTAGATCTAGCCAAAATTAGCTCATGTCATGCATGGTAATTTCAAGTTTTCATTCTCATATTGTTACATAGCATAATCAGTCAATTGTCATCCTTAAAATCTAAAAAATTGCATTCCTCTTTTGTATGTTTGCTTTTGCATAGATTACATTTCAAGTTTGTAGAATCATCATTACATTATATTTTCATTACAAAAATCTATCGTTATCATAGTTCATGTTCTATTTTTAGATCTTATTGCATGTTGTAAGAGACTATTGTTAAGTGCATATGAATATGAGGTCCTTTCCCCTCTCTTTTTGTTCGTCATCGATCCCTCTCCTAGTTTCCCTTCTCTGGATGAGATTAGTCTAGTGAAAGAAACCTTGGTTAATCATAACAATCACATTTTTTCTTCTCCTATTATCTCTCCCACTTGGATAAAAGATATTACAGTGCTAGAAGAACCAATTGATGAGAGTTTTGACAACCCAAGTTGTTGCTTTCCTCTTATCTCTCCTATTAGATAAAACATTACTAAAACAAAGCACATAACGATACGTGATCTCATGGAAATCACCTTTTTCAAGGGGATATGTGGATTGAAAGTGATAACCTTATCTCTTTCCTTCCTAATGTCCCTAACATTTGGAAAGGCCTATTTGAGCAAAAGAATCTTATTTTTCCTTCTCTTCTTGCATCCCTTCCTTATGATGAAGATTCTTTACAAATTCTAACCATGGAATAACATACTACAAGCTCTCCTCCTAGTGAAGATAACATGAAATAAGAGAACGAGACCTTAGATAATCAAATATCACCTTTTCCTAATCATCCCACTCTTGATAATCCCATCATTGATTATTCCCCTAATTTTTATGAAGTCCTTTTAGAAGAACCAACCCTCGCATGTCAAGCACATGTGGTTTGTAGTTCTCCTAAAACTCTCCTTCTAGAGAGGATATCATGATACAAGACAATGATTCCATTGACAATAATGATATTATGCCCTTAGAAGAAGATGAAGAGCCCATGTTAGACTCTCATTTGCCAAGGAATGTTAATATTATTCAACCTCAACTCATTCTTTACCCCCCTTCCCACAAACAACAAACTCAAAAAAAACCGAACTTATCCTTTGCCCACTGTCGCATAAGCCTCCACCTCCACCTACAATCGAGTTTACCATTTACTCACCTTAGAATAATGTGTTGTAGCAACCAATTCATACAACCATTTCTCATACATACAACACTAGAAACAATTCACAACCACAACAACCCACCTCGACCTCTTTACCTTTTCCTAATTCTATGTTGCCTAGTGCTCCTCACTTATGGAAGTATGATCTTTTTGAAAAACTTAAGAGCACTCCCGTAAATATATCTCTTTGGTACCTTCTTCAAACTTCACCTACCTATCACGCTATGCTTCAAACGACCTTACAACAAGTTCCTATCCCTTCTAATGTGCAACCAAATGACATAGTAGCCATGATTCCAGGACAATAATGACATTGTTTTCCACCAAAGTGAACTCCCTCCTTTGGACATGCAAAAACAAAATGAAGATTTCCAAATAATATCTCAATACAATACATCAGGGATAAAGTGAACCCTTGTTAACAATGGCTCTACTCTTAATGCGCGTGTAGTGTAAAACTCTTGGATAAGCTTCATGTGGATAGATCAAAAATTCATGTTATGTCTCGCTGATATTTCATATAATATCAGCAAGGAAGACCCATGGGTTCATGAAATAGATCTGATTCCTTCCACTCTTCATCACAAGATGAAATACATCATAATAAAAAGTGTACTCATTTACACCTTGAGGAAAACGCGTGAATCATTTAAACAAATTAGCACCAATTACACAAGTGGAACCGTCCAATAAAAAAAACATCTTGAACAAGTCACAAAGCTATTAGATGATGATTGGGGTTCCTTGGGCTTAATACCTTCACTCATGGGCCGATCCTTTGGAGAAGCATCCACCCCAACCACTTAGGACCAAAACACAGCCAATTACGCAGCAATCTATGACAAACACAACAACAACCAACAACCCCAATCTAAAAGAAATGAAAAATTTATGGAAAAGGCTATGAACTTATGACTGCTTATTTTATTGAAAAATGATGTAGGTGCTAATAGACAAAGGTATTTATTGGCCCTATAGATCCTATAACACAACAAACAACTTATGGTCTTGTTTATTTTCCTTTGATAGAGATAGCCAATCCTTCACTCAACATCAACACTCTCACACAATATTCTCCTAAACCAACCTTAACAGTCATACATCTTGAACTCATTGACACTAGTGGTCTTGAGAGTAATCCTTTACAAAACATGAAACAAACAAGGAAATCTTCGCTTACTATCAATGTCATCTCACAAAACACTAATGATTTAATCCTTTAGATTTTTACACCCTCCTATAAAGGAAGGCCCAAAATATCACAATCTAAAGATTCTTTAGCATTCAGAGTATGACAACTAAGCAAGGTATCTGTTCTAAGTCTGAGGGACCACCTTCTCCCGCGATCAAGAGGAGGTATTTTGTCGAAGACTTCTCAAGATCATGATCACCCTTCCTCTAAGAACTCAAAAGTTCTAATACAAAATTCATTTTTGCATATCGCCGTCCATGGTTATTCCACTAATGACTATAAGGATTTGAGTAGTAAAATCCAACATCATAAGGAGTTTGGTGTTCTTCCTTATGTGGGGGTACCTCATTCCTCTAATTGATCCTGATTTTCACTCTAGCATGCAACTCACCAATCATTTTGGATCATCCTTATCTTGCACTAAGTGGGGTAAATGGGTTACGTAGCCTTTTCCTCGTATGTCACTTGTCATTGTCTCTTTTGGCTAGTTGATCACCTTTCATGTACATATAAGAGAAATCTTAGGATGTGGATGACATGCCTTAAGTTGGCTTGCATGTGACATGCACTACCTTTTTCATGATGTAGCTTATTAGAAACATATGACTTGGCATAGGGATTTTTGAGTAAGCTCTCATGTTATCCTTCTTCTCCTTTAAAGAAATTTCTCACTACTAGTTTTCACAACCACTTTAAAGTTGGGGGAATACATCACCACTCACATTTCATTGTGTGATTTTCTTTTTCTTGCAATTTCCTCTCTTGGAAACATTAGGTACAATGTTCCCCAGGATGAGACATTGCACTTGTCCTCTCTTGGAAACAATATGAGACCATTTACACTTATCCTCTCTTGGAGACATTATGTATGATGTTCCCTAAGATGAGACATTGCATGAACTAAGAAAAATACCTTTGAGCATTCCTTACACTATCTTGCATTTACAATGTCTATGAGTGTCAAGCATACAAAGTTTTGCTTACTTCATGGAGCTCTAAGTTCATTTTTTCTTTGTGGCACCTTATTAAAGTTATCAGGAGGTATAACTTTGATATGGTCGAGCAAGAAGCCCATTCTGAGGCACGACTTCTCCCCATAGCCACCTTGTGGATTTCTCACCCTGTGGACAACTAGAAGTTCTATGGCCCCAAAGTGAGTATGTTGTGGATTTCTCACCCCATGGACAACTAGAAGTTTCGTGGCCCTAGAGTGAGTATACTTAGGACTTCTCACCCAGTGGACAACCAAGAGTTCCATTGCCTTAGAGTGAGTATGAATTTTTGGACAAACAGCCTAGATTTGATCCACAACTTGTTGGAAAAATGGTTGAAGCTTGATCCACCTTTTTATTTTCACTTTTCTCTTCCTTTTAGTTATCTCCATTGCATGATTACATATCTTGATTTGCTGCAAATTATTCACCTTATGCATGTCCTTTTGCACTCATGCTAGTTTGAATTAGTCTCTTGGATCCTGGGGGTTTGATTGCTTCCTTCATCTTTGTTATCCTAAACCATCCGCATTAGTACAATTGGACTCCTTCTTGAATGTCTACTTTAGTGTGAGTTTGAAGCAAGTTCATCATCTCACTAAAGTGAGGGCTAACTGTGGACAAGGAAAAAGTATCCCTTTTTGCTTACTTAATTTGGGAATAATTAATGATAAATTGGACTTAATGATGCCTTGATTTGGTGTTGTGAGGTGTTTTACATATCCACATTAGGTCTTGGACCCTTGCAAACTAAATAAAATGCATTTACAAATGTCTTGTAAAGGTGTTGTAAAGTGTTGCCAGTATTGGCATGTTGTGATGGTTTATAGGTGGCATTGTTGTTCTTGCCACCAAGGTTCAAACCCTGTTGGGGTGGTATTGTTGAATAGTTGTATTCCAGTTCATAGCTCTAGTCAAAAGCATTTACCCCTTGAATAACAAAAAAGGTGTTGTAAAGTGTTGTAAGAGACTTTCACGGCTCTCTAGACTTAATAAACCTATTTTTCCCCTAATTCAACAATGTAAAATATATTTAATTACATTATCACATTAATCTAGAAGGCTTTTGAAATAAGCTTAATGTTAATCTAGTGTTGTAATGTGATTTACACATTCACATTGGATGTTGTGCCTTTCTAGGTTGTATGGACCCTATTTTAGTGTTGTAAAGTGTATTTAATCACACTTTCACATTGAATTTTGTGTCCCAAGCCCTAATTGACCTTTACATCATCACTAATATGCACCCATTGCCCCATATTGTGCATCCCAAGGCATAATTTGATCAAATACCTGATGAAATCAACATAAGAACTCAAAATTCTCATTCCCCAACATTCCAGCTATCAAAAGGACCCCTCTAGGACTAATTTTACCATTTGGACAAATGAGTCCCTACCAGGTGGGACTGATTTTCCCAGATGGGTGAATTAGTCCCATTTGGGTCATTTTTGAGTTATGAGTGGGAAAATTTGGAATTTAAGTTTTATTTTTCTCCATGTCGACCTTAGGGATCAAATTAATGGGAAAATTAGGTGGATTTCCTATAAAATCAAGCCTCTAAACCCTAATTCACATCTCTTATCATTTATTCATCATTTTTCTTCCTTCTCAAGTCAAACAAGTTAGTGTTTCAACATTCTAAGTCATCAAGATAGCTTCCTAAGACCTTCAAGGGTTGATTCTTCATATTTTGCTACAAAAATTAAAAATCAATCATCACGGAAAGGTATTAAATCCATTGTTTCATGCTTCATCACATTCTTTCTTCATTTTGGCTTGACTAGCTAAAAACAGGTTTGACCAAGGCAAACCCCATGTCCTAACATTCAACATTTCTCTCTCTTGTCTTGTGTGTTTGGAGATTTAGGTATCTTGAAGACTTATTGGAATCCTCTTCTTCCTTGCAAGGTCAAAATATCAACTAAAAGTAACTTTCAGACCCGAAAATCAGACTTTCGGAGGTGGACACCTATCAAGAACTGAAGTGCAGATCAAGGGTGATGCAAAGCACCATAAAAAAACCATCAACAACCTCATTTCATTAGGGAATTTCATTCCCAAAAGAATTAGGAGAAGATCAAATTGTAATTTCACCAAAATCCATTCATTTTCATTTGAAATTATAAGGCTATCAGCAGCCAACTCACCATCTCCACCTAGCAAACCACCTTCAGAATCAATTTCAACTTTGTTATTATCAAGGAAAAAGAACAACTAAACATGCACCTCTACTATTAGCCATTATCAAACCATAAAATCATTGTATACACCGTATCTTTAATGAAATCAAACCAAGTTCATGCTCTTGTGTTCCTGTTCCATCAGTTACCTTACTATTTGTAGACAAACATCATTTTTCTTTACTCAAAACACCATGATTCCATATGATTCAAGACATCAAAATGATAATCATTGCTTTAGGCTTTCTTCTAGACCATTGGTCATCTTAACCATCAATACTTGGACAAATTCAAGACAATTTCCTTCATTCACTATACTGTTCCAT
>VDFB02109968.1:0-34051 GCA_007258455.2 Sequoia sempervirens
GGGGAAAACCATCCCAAGAATCCAACCAAAAGTGAGCCTCCAGCCCACTTTTGCAAATCCAAAACAACCCATCCTTGACGAGAGCAGCCCCTTTCTTGAGTGTATCCCAAATCACCGAACCTTTCCCCACCAAAGGATAGCGAGGAATATCCATCTGAGGGATCCCCGGAAAATATTTGTGGGATAAAATCCTGGCCCAAGTCTGACCCTGCTCCACACACCACCTCCAAAACAGTTTAGCAGCAAGCGCTATCCCAGACAAAGATGACTACCTTAATCCAAGACCGCCACAATGCTTCGGGCTACAAACAATTTCCCATCTAACCAGACTCCATTTGGAGGATGATAAATTACCAGCCCAAAGGAACTGTCTAATTAAAGCATCAAGATCTTGAACAAAACCAGCCGGGGCCACCTGGAGCATACATCTATAAATGGGGAGAGCTTGAACCACAGATTTGATCAGCTGAACCCTTCCAGCAAAGGACAACCACCTATGGGTCCAATGGTTAACTTTTGTTTGAAACTTATCCAAAATACTTTTCCAAGAGTCCCTGGGCATCCTTTTGACAGAGATAGGAATACCAAGATAGGTTAGAGGAAGGGAGCCAACCTGAAACCTTAAGATATTAGCAATCCTCCGCTGGATAGGACCAGGAGTATTGAAGAAGAAGATTGAGGACTTATCTTCATTAATTCGTTGACCCGAGGCAAGAAGATAAACATCCAGCACCGCACGCAAATGTGTAGCCTCCCTGATAGTAGCCATACCCATCAGCACGGTATCATCCACAAACTGCAAATGAGACTGTGGGGGAATATTACCTCCCCATCGCCACCCCTGAATGAAACCCATCTCAACATTCTTTTTACCAACTTGAAGCCCAAGACGATAGAAACGAAACGGATAAGGCCGGGTCATACGACAGACCGGGAGGCACAAGCGCAACGAGGGGTTCCTGACCCATTGGATCCACTCATCCCCAAAACCAAAAGCCCCAAGGATCTTTCGAAGAAAGGACCAACGAACTCTGTCATAAGCTTTGGCCATGTCCAGCTTGATGAACATTGCCTTATCCCTGGAAGTGGCCATAGAATGAATGGTTTCAGTAGCTATAACCACCCCATCCAAAATTTGTCTGCCCGCCACAAAACCACTCTGCTCCTCAGAGATCAAAACTATGAGCCAATTTTTCAGCCTATCCGCAATTATTTTAGAGATAATTTTATAGATCACATTACAAAGAGAAATGGGCCTAAATTGACTGAGCCTATCTGCCCCCTCACATTTGGGGATAAGAGCCAAAAAGGTAGAATTCAGAGCTCGTAACATCTGCTTGTTCCTCTGAGATTCCTGGACTACCGCCAATAAATCAAGCTTGATAATATCCCAGAAATCTTGAAAGAACTCCACCGGAAAGCCATCAGGACCAGGGGCCTTCCCTTTCTTCATCTGGAACACCGTTCTCTCCAGCTCATCCATCGAGATATCACTCATAAGAGACTCATTCATGTCCATAGTGACCAAAGAAGGGATGCAAGACAAAACTTGAGCCTCCTCATTGGGAGCCCCCTGGGGATCCTCCCTGAATAGAGACTCAAAATACTGCACTGCTTCACACGAGATATCCTTAAAAGAGGAAAGAGGCTCACCATTGTCGTTCACCAGGACAGAAATAGCATTCCCATGTCGCCTGGCTTTGACAGAATTGAAGAAGAAAGCAGTATTCTTGTCTCCCTCCTGAAGCCATTCAATTCGTGCCTTCTGTTTCCAATAGATCTCTTCACGCAATTCACACTCCTCTAAAACTCTCAATGCCCTGGCTTCCTCTTGAAGTAAATGAGCAGTCACACCATTATCCCTAATCACCCTTGTAATGCTATTCAACCCAGCTTGGGCAACACACTTAGCTTGAAAGATGTTCCCAAAGCACTGACGGTTCCAACGCTTAAGCTAATATTTAACAAACTGGAGAAGCTTAGCGAAAGTATACATTGTCGTACCAAAGGCAGGTCTACCATTTCTCCACCATTCAGTCATGTAATCATGAAGAGAGGGCTCCCGTAGCCACATAAGCTGGAACTTAAAAGGGGGCGACTGGGGCACATGAGCTGAAGAAACAACAAGCTTGATAGGCCAATGGTCGGACCCCCTCCAATCCAAAATTTCTGAGCTAGAAGACCACAAGCCACCAACCCAAAAACAAGACACCAGGAACCGGTCAAGTCTTTCAGAAATGCAGAGATCCCCAAGCCTTCGATTGCTCCAGGTGAAAAGACCATTATTAGGCTTTACATCAACAAGATTCAAAGTAGAAATATTATCCTGAAGAAGCAAAGCAGAAGGCTCCAGCCTAGCACTACCACCCCGCTTCTCAGCCAACTCAGAGATAGCATTGAAGTCACCAGCCATGATCCAAGGATAAAAAGGCACCATACTCCGAACAAAATGAATATGAGCCCACAAAAATTGCTTACCCCGAAAATCAACAGGAGCATAGATATTAGTGAGGAGGATAGACTCCCCAGTCTCAAAGCAAGAAGCAATCATCGAGATAGAAGACTTGTTGGACATCCACCAAAGAGGGCGGATCTTCCGTGGATTCCAAAGGCAAGCCACTCCACCCGCAGACCCTTGAGCACCAATGCATTGGCACTCCCCGCTTCTCCACAACTTAGGAGATAAACAAATCATGCATTCAACAGATAACTTAGTCTCCTGTAAGAACAAAATATCAGGAGATTGACTTCTAACCAACTCACGAACAACCTTTTGTCGAGGGCTGTTGTTCAAGCCCCTTGCATTCCATGATAGAACAATCATTTCAAAGAGCTAGAGAAGTGTGAATCCAAAGTCTTAACCGACCCAGACTCCACAAGAGTTTCCCCAGCTAACTTAATCTTTTCCATATCCTTCTTCCTGCCAAGCTTTGAAGATTTCTCCCCCAACCCTTTTTTGAGATCCTTCTGATGTATACCCAAAGGAGAAGGAGAAGACTTGAGATTCTTACCTACATCTGAACTCGCATGCAAAGCCAGAAAAGAGTTGTCTCCCCCACTCTTCTTCATTTCCACAGAAGAGATTGGCTCCACTTGGGCATCCATTGGAAGGTCAGTCACCATTTGCAAAGCACCAGAATCATGTGTATCCTGAGTAGCCCCAGAAGGAGGAACCTCCTGCCCAGAACACACAATACCCTGATCCAAGTTAACCAAGCCCGGATTCACTTCCTGCTGATCCAGATCATCCAAAACCTCAAATCTGTTAAAAGAGTCTTCATCTTGTCTTTCCTTCCAAGTCCTCTTTTGGCCTCGGTTTCTGTTACGATTCTTCATAGGGGCGAAGCCATCAGAACCATCACCATCCCCAGGAATGGGGTTCTTTCCCTTATCCTCCCTAGGTGGGTTATGGGAAGGCTGAGAATTAGGAGTCTCTCCAGGCCTAACCCTTGGACATCTTCGTTGCAAGTGACCATATTCATGGCATAGACGACATCGGAAAGGAAGTGTTTCATAGTCTAAAGACTGAACCCAAGAGTAAGGACCCACAGACATGTCCAAAGAATCTGGTAATGGTTTACTAAGATCAATTTCCACACAGATGCGAGCAAAAGTGATTACCTTTTTGAACTGAGTCTGCAGCGAGGAACCAACCGGCTTCCCAAGCATCGACCCCAACAGATGCAAAACATCATCCCACCAGCATTCCACAGGAAACCGTGGGAGCCGAACCCACACCGGTACACGAGTTGGAAGCTCCTCAGCAGGGTTAAAACCAACATGCCACGGTTTAAGAAACAGACCAACCTGATTATAGAAATAAGGGCCTCCTTCGAAGACCTTATTTTGATCCGCCATGCAATCAAAGGTAACCATGAAATAATTATTTGCCAAAAGTTTTATATCCATCTCACCCTCCGGCATCCAAGTCCGTCGAGCCCAAGATTCCAGAAATTGCAACGATATCCTCATACCCAGAAACTTACAGTAAAAGGAGTGCCTTGAATAATATTCAATATCTTCCGCAACCATTTCCAAAGGAATAACCAGTTTCGGCCTCTCCTTGCAACGTTCCAGGCAGCCATTAATCTTCATGATCCGAGCTCCACTAGACGAGCCCACTCCATCTAGCCCCGTTTCCGGCATGAACAAATTATTATTGAAAACTTTCGAAGCGTGTTGAGGAGACTTCGCACCAAGCGCTGAACGGAAATCCATTTGAGGGTTTTCACCTGAGGTCTCCCCGGGAGACATAGTACCTAACTTATAGTGGGCATGCAAAGCCTTCGAGAAATAAAAATCTGAGACAAGGGTTTCAAAGCCCCCCCCACAGCTCACCACGATCCACTGGCCAAAGAAAAAAATACACCGCTGAAGGGAAACCCCACACAGACCAGGCACCAAAGGCGCACCCCTATCTACACACCCGTGGCCCCCAGCTACACCCCACACTCTGGTTGGCACCAAGGAATAGCCCGCACGCAGGAAAAAGGAAAGAGACCACAGTAGTGGCCACACACAACACCACACCCCGAAATGCAGCCAACAAACCCCCCTCCCAGTGCAGATTCAAACCAGAACAAGAAACGGGCAAGGGCACGGATGCCCTAGCCCGGCAGATTGCAGACGCACGCCATCCCCATATCCATTTTTCATCAACTATTTAGTTTCGACCATTAGGCATATTATTATCCAAAGCTACATGTGTCAATTTCTTTTGGGTGAGATTATATTAATAAATAATGTAAAGTTGTCTAGTGTATTGGTAGATTCCAAGCGTATATAAATTCATTTTTTAATTTAAAAAATACACATAATGAGATAGGCCTTTGTTAGCCACAATTGAAGGCAAGAACCAATGACTAAGCCTATTTACCATGGTAACGCCAACTAAGGGTCAATCACCAACTAACATCCATATGTGGTTATATTTCCATGCTATTTGTTGTGCCCTTGTGTTGTTGAAACAAAGTACCAATGGATACATGGGTTTGTGGACCCTATACCACCCCAAGTAAAAAAAAAATATTTTTCACAAGTTTTTAATTAGTGATTTTTTATGTATTATTTTTATTTGTTAAATTATATGAATTGTGACCATCTAATCATACAATTAACTATAAGGGGGATAATTTTTCTTCCTTCAATCCTTTTTGGATAAAATACAGAAAATTTTATGTATATTTTCATTTCTTGGGCCTCTTAGATCTAGTAGTGAGGATTATTTTATTTCAATAGGTCATTTCTACAACTTCCTTCATATAACCTTCATGTTAAACACCTAAAAAATATATTTTTAACAAAACCTTTCAAACCCAAAATCTACAATTCTCACAACCTACACATTACACCTTTATACCTTGAAATTTCTAAAATATCTCTAACATTTCTATGGAATTAATTTTGTATCAAATCTACTCAAAAAAGGTTAAATAAATAGGGATCTCTTGTCTCCCTCAACAATAACCATATTTCTAATACCACTTGGTAGGAAATTATTAGGTTTATCAAATCATTTCCTACATAATCCTATGAGAGAAAATCATTCATAAAGTTTTATAGAAAAACCATAATATAATGATCAAAGACATGACATAAGATTACACAAGATATACCATAGGAAAACCATCATGAGGTAAAATCCCAACCTCCAAAAGTATCCACAATGAATGTATTAATCATCAATGAAATATTACAATATACTTAAAATGTCTCCATGAACATTTCTAAAATATCAAGATCTTCTAATATACCCTTAAGAAATGTGCCCAAACACAATATGTAACCATTTAACCACTTATTACATGTTATGATTCAAATATGCACTCTCCAATAGAGCTTAATATAAATGATAGCTAATCCAACCACTAAACTTGTTCTTATTTTTACTTATTCAATCTCACACATATACATAATTATGGTATTAGAAAACCATGTGTCTCAAAACTATCATAGTATGGAAAAAGTGTCCTTAATGTTTAATTTTTGGTACTAATTTTAATATTAATCATTTTTCCAATGTGCAACCTATAGATAAAATATCTAACCAATACAACTTTACAAGTGGACCCAAATATATAGTTAATACATAGCTAAACACATATCCAAAGATGCACCCAAAAAAATTATTTATATTAAATATAATTAAAATATTTCTTTTTGAAATGTGTACAATACCACTTTTCCTAACAGGATGGAGGGAAAAAGAGATGGATAAATAGGGAGAGATAGAAAGATAAAAAGAAAGAGAAAGATAGATGGAGTTGGAGGGAGATGGAGTAGGGGGAAAGGAGAGTAAGGTCAAGAAATATAGAAAGATATAGAGAGGGAGAGAGTAGAGGGGGGGTGAGAGAGGTAGGGAGAGAGGAAGATAGAGAAAGAGCTAGATTAATAAAGAGATAGAGAGAATGAGAGATAGAAAAGGAAAGAGAGAGAGTATATAAATTTTAATACTTACTTCCTTAATAAACACTTTACTTCAATTATTCATAATTATAACTTGGTGCATCCTTATTTTATGAAGACTGATAGTGGTGTGCATATTTGTAATGAAACTTATATTTGAGCTATATTTTTCTTATAAGATTTTGCCTAATAATGATGGAATTGTATAGAATTGTAATGATATATCTAATAATTATTCTTCTTTTATATCTTATAGTAGGATTAATGATGATACTTGAAATTGTATTAATGGTTTAACTCACAAAATTTTACTCCTACTTATGTTTTTTATTCATTCAATGATTTTTATTAATTCATATTCCATGACATCATTGAGTTCATAGAATTGTGTGATTTAGATGGGTTTCCTAAGTGTATACATGATGATGATCCAAGTTGTCATAGTTATTCTACAACTTCTCATATTTCACATGATTTCTTGCACATTAATGAGGATGGGTCATTATCTTATCATTTTGATACATATTTTCCCTTATATAATGATATTATAGATAATTGTGAAGAATAATTTAATGATGATTTTGATGACTCTATAGATATCTCATTGTTTGTTTAAACAAATATATATTTGTAAAAATATTAATGATGATCATGATATCTTGGTTAGTGAGTTTAGATTGTACCTAAAGGGTAGATCCTTTTTCTGGTTTGATAAGTGATTAAAAAATAATAAATTTACATGTTATATAATGCACTCACATTATATAATAAAACCATGTTACATAATGCACTCACATTATTGATTCACCCACTCTTTTATATTTGGAATAGACTTGGATAACCATGATTGAGGGTTGGACTTGTATTTTACCTCCCAAAGACTTATTTTTCATATTAAAATAATATTTTTGAACTTCATTATCATTATATCAACTCATTTTATAACAATAATTGACAAAAATACCACAAAAATGTCACTCTACTTCTTATCTTTCTAATGATACATTTGTTTCCTATTTTGAATATATTAATATATTTACTTTCATTTGCTTCTAATAATCATATACACATGTATTGATTTTTCTTAATAATTTTTTTATTCATTTAGAGGCATCAGTTGCATTTTACTTTTCAAAAAAAAATTAAAATGTCCATTTAGTAAAACTTGAAAAAAATACATAATTTTTTTTACACTTTATCTTTACACATTCAAAAAATATTTTTTTATTAATTTTGTGCAAGTTATGTGATACATGCATGCATAGTGATAAAATCTTCAAGATGCATCTACTTTGAAAAATCAAACAAAATAATTAATTTTAAATATAAAAAATACACAACTTCTAGTACTCAATCTTGGTTATGTTTCTATCAAGCTATTTTTTAAAATTCCTCATACAACAAAAAAATAGAGGGTACATACAAAATCCTATGTTATATTATAATGATAAAAATAGGAACATATTTATGTGCACTTAGCATTCTTCCTCTTAATCATAACCATTTTAAAAATCATTTTAGTATAAAAACTAGATTTTGAGTACTACAATTATTTTTATTGTTGTATCTTTAAATTTTGAGTGTATATATGTGGGAAAAGGTACAAAGCTATGCCACACTTTTACAAAGGAACCAGTTGACACTGAGATAAATTTTAAATTTGAATCACTAGAAAGTGGCATATATGTTTTGAATTTTGAAATGATGTAAACTAATAAAATGTTTATTTTTTAGTATATTTTATGCTTGTATTTTTTTGACAAAATTTAAAAATTATTTAAATATAGTTCTTTTATAAATTAACACTATAATTTAGTTGCTAATAAAATGTTGAAAAATTACGTGGCATGAGACGTCAAGCTTTATATAGTATATTTTCCATTTTTCCCTTCAATTTTTTTGTGTATATTTATAACTTGAAACTTTAGGGTGTGGATTTTTTTTTTGTAATTTTAATAAATATATATATTTTTAAATAAATATTTCAATGTATGTGTGTATTAAAATATGGTTGTTTCCACTCAACTTCAACTTTTATATTAAATATTTATCTAAAATAGAAAACAAATTATAATATCTTAATCTAGATTCTTTTATCTAGGCATCATTTTTTATTTTTTTTAAATAAGTTTTAGAATTTTTCTTGGCATGGTAATCAAACTAATATTTTGTCTTGATAACCTAGTTTTAGTAAAAAATTAAAAAATAAAATAATAATAATAATAATTGAATTATTAAAATAAGTATATATTTGAAAACTACACTTATGGATCCATAAAAGGGTATCTTTACATTTTTCTTTTAAATGTTATTTATATGATCTGGAGTTGTTGAAACATTAAATTTTTCAAATAATTTCTTTTTTTAGTAATTGGCCTTAAAGTGGTGATACATATGCATTTAGCCAACAATTTTAGTTGGAAAAGTTGTAGACATATTTAACTTATCTATAATGAATCAGATTACTAGATCATATGTTTGACCAAAATTGATTTTTAGTTATAAATATTAAAATTCACTTGTGCTAATAAGTTGGCTAAAAGTGTGACACAGCTTTGTACTTTTACCCATCTTGAATTATTCATATAATCTTTTAAAAAATTAAGAAAAAAGTGGCCACTTTTGACCCCATTTTGTGCCTAGTTTCAATTTACTTGCCCTCTTAAAATATGGATATTGGTTTTTTAATGATGTTGGTCTCTTTATTCAACCATATCAACTAAACTTTGACCATTTTAAGATAGGATCAACATTTTTCCAATTTTCCTTATACTTGATAATCTACCAAAAGAATACTTGGGATATGGATGTTCTTGAGATATTAGGGAACATGTTAGGTATTTTTCAAATGATAGGAGATAATGTTCTTCAAGGTTCTATTTTATATGCCAACATTTTTATTCTTTTGGATTTTTCAAAATATTCCAATTTTGTAAACTTAAAATCCAATTTTGGCTCTTGGAAACAATCCCTTTAGTTTGGGGGTCAAAATATTTTTTGTTTCCCTTTAGTTTGGGGGTCGAAATATTCTTTTTCATAAGTACCACAAATATGGTCAAATGAGGAAGTTATCCACACAATTCAACAATTGAGTTCCAAATAATTAAAATATGATTAAGGCTCCTTTGTCTATAAGAATTTGATTTCCCCTAATAATTGATTACCTATGCTATAATTTTGTAAACTAATTGAATATGTTGATCTTGTTCACAAGGTTTTGATGGTTAACTCACAAGATGGATTTGAAAATTCTTCATTAGCTAGAAATTTTATGAGGATTGTTGTCCCATGTGAGTTAGTATTTGGGTATGGGCTTATTGTGTCTCATGCACCATTGGTTAACTCTAATAAATATTTTGGTGTGAATTATGTTGTAAAAAAAAATATTTCATAGGACAAAAGGATTTGGAGGTCTTGGTGAGATAATGTCTTTGTGACATAGAAATTCCACAAGAGATGGATATCTCTAAGAACAATGAATTTTTGGAGGACCCATATAAATTTATGGGAAGTATTATATTGGTGATACTACTATGAAAGGGGATCCTATAATTTCTTTATATGATGAATCTCTAAATAATATGGTGAATGAAATCCTAAAGTGGGAGAATAATTTATTGAAGCGATTGATGGAATATCGGAGGAGAGTATTGATCTTGAATTCTCTAAGAAGTTGATTGTCTTATAGATTTATGCTTTAGAGAAACTTTAAAATTCAATTCATGGTCAATAAATTTAAGGGGATAAAACCAAAGCAATTGAAGACTTAAGAAGAAATTGTAGTTGGTACTCAAGCTTCTTTGGATAGGACTTTGAGATCAAGGAGAGTTGGGCACTCTCCTTGATGGAAATGACAAATTGTTAGAATGTTAGAGGCAATAATGCCCCTAACAAGTGATGATTAATAAACCATCAAATAGATATTTCTAATTATAATATTATTCATTTTCAAGAAATCAAATAAAATTAATATGTTGTTAATATCATTTTTTAGGGTGAGAATAGTTTGAAGAGTGTTTTTTGTTGATTCTAGTGGTGTCTCAAGGAGGTTTTCCATAATTTGGTTTAAAATGAATTGGATATTGAACTTATGTCCTCAAGTTCCAATTGGAGGTTGTGCAAGGTCCACAACTTATATTTGAATCTATATTTTTTGTTGTTCAACATGTTTATGTTTATACATGACAAGCTATCAACAAATAGTTTTTTAGGGATATATTAAAGTAATTATTAAACTTATTAATGAGGATTTGAAATGGTGTTAGGTGGATAATGAATCCAATTTATTTTTATAAGGAAAAAATAGGTGGTGTAGTACATACTTCCAAATCCTATGTTTATTTTATTAAATTCGTCAATAAGTGTTGCATGATTAATGTTCCTACTAAAAATTGTAAATTTACATGGATAAATAGGAGACCAAAGTTTTTCCACATTGATGAATGGTAGGATACATTTATAGTTTCTCCCATGTGTCTCATGAAGAAGATAGGTTCTTATATAATGGTGTTTTTCCTTAGTCTAGATCAAATTATTACCTTATCTCTATAATTTATTTGAAGATAAAGCCTGCAACAAATTCCCCTTCAAATTTGATGATATGTGGTTCTAGGAACTAATTTTTTGTCTCCTTTGATTAAGTTGTAAAATTATGTTTGAAGTTTATATTTATCAAATGCAAGATCATTATTTGGAATGAGTAATATTTCAATAATATTTTGAAGAAAAATCTATCTAATTTAAAATGAGTTGTCCAATTTAAATGAAGGTACAATAAGATGAGGTATGATTCAAGGTTATTTTTCTTTGGGAAATAAAGCTTCTTGATTATTTTCAAGAGATTCAAATTCATGAATAGTTTTTTGGAGACAAAAGCTAATAGAACTTTGATTAAAAGATGGGGATAGAAATACAAAATTATTACTTACTTCCACTTAGGCACAAATAATTTTTAATCATCACTTTTATCAAGGCTCAAGATGATCATCCTCTAACTAATAGTTAAGATATTAAAATTGAATAAACTTGTTGATACTTTAAATTTTTTCTAAAATTAGATGCTTCTATTCAAGAAGAAATCGATATAAAATTTCTCAAATATATCGCAAATATTTGTTTAGAGGAGTATAAAATGTTTCTCTTGGCTCCCTTTTCCTTGGAAGAGATTAGATATATGGTTTTTCTATGAAGGGAAATAAGGCTCTGAGCTTTGATGATTTTTTTGCATTGGTATTTTACAAGAGTTGGGAATTAGTGTGGATGGATGTTTGGTTAGCTATTGATTAGGCTCAAAAAAATAATAAAGCCCTTAAAGAAATGAGAGTAATTTTATTCCACTCATTAATAAATGTCTTCAAATCCTTGTCCTTTCATTGATTTTAGACCCATTTTCTACAAAATAATTTTTAAGATTTGAGAGAAAACAAGTCATTGATTATATCTTCAAAGTGGGTTAGTTTTTTTTATTAGCCTGGATATTTTAGAAGGGGTTCAAATTGCAAATGAATTTATTCATTCAATTATACAAGATAGGATCTTAGCTATGAAGATTAAACTTGATATGATGAAATCTTACAAAAAAAAAAAAAGTTAGATGGAGCTTTCTAATAATTTTTTTGAAGTGTTATGATTTTGATAATGAGTGGTGTGACTTGATTTTCTCATCTTTCTAGCGTCAAGTTTTCTTTCTTATTAAATGGAAATCCAATTGACATTTTCCAATCTTCTTAAGGTCTTAACTATAGTGTAATCCTATATCTCTTTTTATTTTTATATTGATGATTAAGGCACTTGAAATATACAATACGGCTAAGAAAGAGACTATTAATTAGAAATGTATTAGGTTCATATAAAATGTGACTCCAATATAACTCACTTTATTTACAGATGATACACTTTTATTTGGCCTCTCTACTATTGGTGAAGTAAATGTAATAAAGAGGATTCTTTCAAAGTGTTGTTTGGCAATAAGACAACAAATTAATAAAGATAAACCACATCTATTTTTTTCAACACTCTAGCACTAGTTCAAGGTAGAATCACCAATCTATTGGTATTTAGGAAAGTCCCTCTTCCAATAAATTTTTTTGGTATTCCTTTCTTTTGTGGATCCAACAAGTCTATTTTTTGGAATCAAGTGGTTACCTCCATATAATCAAAGCAATAGTCCTAGAAGGGTAACTCATTAACTTTAGCCAAGATTATCCTTTCAATCAAGTTGGTCCTAGTAGTTGTTCCTATTTATATTATGATGTCAATATTGAAAATTTTGATTCAAATATTTCTTAACTCTTGATAAAATAATATGACCCTTTTTTTTATGGAAATATACTAGGGAAAAGAAAAAGCATTGTTAATGTGGGATAAATAGACAAGTCAAAATTGTATGTGGGTATGAGTATTTAAAACATTCCTGATCTCTAGAAAATTTCCATGGGAGAAAAGCTTGTTTGGATTTGTGTTATTGGACGAATGTTAAATGGCATAAAATTATGGAAACAAAATACTTAGACTCAAAGGAAATCATACACAATCTTCATCTTTGAAAATCCATGTATGTTGGTTTGAATATGTGGAATTTCATTGTTCCACATAGGGACGTGCTTACATCATACATTTTTTAGGTGATACATAATGGTGAAAAAGCTTATCTTCTACTTAGATTCTTAGAATAGTCATGATGTGTTAAGTAACATAATAGATCAAATATTAGGGGCTATATTGTTTCTCTTTTAGACTTGGGAAGAAACGTTGAGGATTATTTTAAGATTAGTTAGTTTAACAACATTCTTATTCTTATGTTGAAGGATTTTATGGAATTTTGTTTTTTTCTTGATTAGAAACTTGCTCTAAAGGATGTGTTTTTGTAAGAGAAATATTTTTATAACGAAGGATGATGAACTTAGATGGATGGATGGACTCAAGTAGCAAGGGATACATTGTTAACTAGGGCTATCTTATTCAAGACTATTTTCAAAATGTCGAAGATTGGTTGATGGTTCTTTGTTGTGATAAAGTCTATTTACCTAAAGCAAGTTTCTTCACTTAGTTATCCCTTCACAAAAAAATGCTTACAAGTAATATGTCATCTAAAATAAATCTAGCTAATGACTTTAAGTAAACAAGGAACAAATACACCTTTTACACAAGAGATCTGCAAACAATATATGCAATATTCCTCAACAAAAAAATGGCTATAGAATGAACCTCAAGAATCTTCAAGGAAAACAAAAGTCCTCAAAGGTTGAAAGTTCGAGAGAAGAAGATCAATAATACAATGAGGGTTGAGTGCTATATTGAAGCAAGCCTAAATGGTAAAGGGATTAGATCAGGACAAGTGTCAACATCACATGCAATGAGACATAATGATCTAATAATAACTTACTTCAATTAACATAGAAAGGTACTTAGTTAGCTTAATAAAGAACTATTAAGTTTAGCTTAAGTGCATGAGAATAAAGTAGACTAATAATTAATTAAAGAGTAATTAATTATTAGCCAATGCATGATTTCTTAACACTCTATGGTGCAAATAATGAAACTATTCATCATATAGTTCTTAACTACAACTTGCAAATGTTAGTGATGAGTGAGTGGTCATTTACATTCAAAATGTGCACTTCTTAAAACTCTCCTCCAATTATTCAATGATTGATCATTCATTTAGAAGAACTATACATTTGATTACATTTGGAAGTCCTCTCCTTTAATGACTCGCACATTTGATATAAACATAAATTATTAAAATGTATTTTAAAATAAATTACCAACAATTCATTATAACATACTTTTCAAAATATATAATACTTAAATTTAAAGCTGACTCCTGGTATAATTTTAAAATAGCAAAAAGCAACAATAATATAATTGATTTACACTCCATTAAATCTAAAACCTCACAAAAAAACGCACTCAATGTAAAGTTACGTGGCACCCACGATTCATGATCCATCACCCTGCCGACCACTTTGTGAGCATTGATGATCCCTCTATCACCCCGCCGACCACTTTGTTAGCATTGGATTGCGGGAAACATAATCCTATCTCACATGGGCGGGTCCCACAAACAAATTGTATTGTCGCTCCTTCCCCATACAGCCTGGCACTTCAAAACCCTACTTAATCCAACACAAACCCCTATACACGTTATCGGGGAGTACTTACCTAAGTCAATACAAAGACGTATACAAAATACGGAACACGCAAAACCCACGCTGGACTAAACCTTGAATACGATCTCTTAATTAAATTTAGAATACATATACAAATTATGGAACACGGAAAACCCACGCTGGACTAAACCTTGAATACGATTAAATTTAAAAGTCGCTGGTTAATATTCGATGTGCTCTCTTATTCTAAATTAAAGTAGATATTTAATGGTTTGTTGTCGTGGTCGGCATAGAAACTTCCTTCACACGCTCTCTCTGAATAAAATAGTAAAGGACTACAATAATATTATTAAATTGTATTAACTACTTATATCAAAGCACCTTTTTTCTTTTTTACAACGCTGATATTAATAAAATATTAAGATTCAACAATTTCAGTTGATTTTTTCTGCATATAAGATTCATATAAAGTTCATAAAAATATTTAGGTGTGTATAGACAAGATGATAAGTCACATGTAAAAGTTGACAGATTTTGACTTTAACACAAATGTAATGATTGTTTCCAAATTAAAAATAAATAAATAAATAAATAAATATTTAGATGCGTGTAGACAAAGATGATAAGTCCCATGTAAAAGTTGACAAATATATTTAGGTGTGTATAGACAAGATGATAAGTCACATGTAAAAGTTGACAGATTTTGACTTTAACACAAATGTAATGATTGTTTCCACCAAATAAATAAATAAATATATATATATATATATATATATTTAGATGTGTGTAGACAAAGATGATAAGTCACATGTAAAAGTTGACAAATATTTTTACATTAACACAAATGTCACGATTATTTCCCATGTAAAAGTTGACAAATATTTTTACATTAACACAAATGTCACGATTATTTCATATATATATAGGTGGGTATAGACAATATGATAAGTCACATGTAAGAATTGATTGAAGTATTTTTACATTGATACGAATGTAACTATTATTTAGAAAAAGATAATTATTTTAATGTTTAAAACCGTTATTTTAACATTTACTCAATAACTATATTAATTTTTGAGTTTTGGGGCACCGGTCCTAGCTCAGTTGGTTAAAGTGTTCTCTGTCGTAGGGCGCCCACCATGGGTTCGACTCTGCGACACTCCCATGGTACCGATTGGTGTGTCTCGCCAGCACTACCGGTCACAATAAAAAGTTTACCGTTTACCGGCGGTGGGGGGTTATATGGGGGGTCGTGCTGATTCCCCTAATTTTTTTTTTTTTAAAAAAAACTATATTAATTTAAATATTATTTAATTTATTTTTAATTGAAATTTTATTTTACTTCTCAATAATTTTTCTTCTAATAACTAGATAAATTATAATACAACAAAAACATAAATAAATACTTTTAAAATAATAATTTTAAATTATTTTACTACATTTATTAATTGTTCTTTACTTATTCTTTTATTAATTACATCAATAATAAACTATATTTTTGTATTGAATGAGACATAATTATTTTAATTTTATTTACTTAATAATTATTTTATCTACTTAAATTTTATTTAACTATTTTAATAAAAAATAAATTACTATTTTTTATTATAACTAATTATTTAAAAATATATATCAATGTTAAAACCAATTGAAATAAATATATTTGAAAACATAAAATGACTTTGTAAAATTTGTGATTCAAATTTAACATACAATTAAAAGTTTTCATACACTATTAAAATTTATGAAGGTCAAAAAATTCAATTCTTTTTGGTTTTGTTTTTATTTTTTATGGGGGAAGTGGAACTATTGTAAGAAGGATTTGAAAGATATTATCATTCTCGCAATCAATAAGATGATAAATTTTGATTTATTGTTAAATGATTTTTCCTCTACTTCTCATACCTAATTTTCTTAACAATAATCTAAGTTTCATGGATTGTTTCAACATAGTGTGGATGATTTTGAACTCATTTGATGAGTTAGAGAGTAAAGCAACCAATTTGGTGTGTAGCAAATTTTGAGTGTATTCACTCATTCTCTCTCTCATTTTATATGGAATATGACAACCTCTAGGATGATAAAATGGATGAAAGTTTATTTATTTTATGTATATAATCATAAAAGAGATTGTGTGATGTAATTGTAGATTACTTCTTGATTATATATTTAAAATTTTTGTATAGTATAATTAAAAATATAATTGAATATGTAAATAGACTTAAAACTATAAGTGATTGCAATAATGTGAATAGTTCAAATCTGTAAGTTCAATAGTCTAGTAGGGGAACAAAGTCTACATGTAATACCCCTCCGTTTATGCTTATGCTTTTTGTTGTTATGTTTTCACACTGTTAGACCTATGATACCTTGTTTGGATATTTTGATCGCTGGTTTTGAGTGATAGTGGATTAACTCTGTGACATGATGATACATTGTACTGTGATATTTGATTTTTGTTATGCTTTGAGATAGCGTAGATGTTTACTTTCAGATGATTATTGCTATGTATATGTTTTGATAGACTAACAGCTATTTATTTCGTCAGTTTGTTGTGACGTGTATTGGTGTGGAGAATGGAATCGCATCACTCATTTGTGAGTACCCTGTGATATCCGTGATTTTCTCCACACAGTGTGTCTATTTAATGTATTATTTATATATATATGCTTGTTATTTGTTTGGTTGCAGGAAATTTGTAGGTACATGACACCGACTCCACCTGGGTACTCAGGTCTGAGCGTGTCAAGACTCAACGAAAATGTTGATCGGGAGATAGTAGTCTAGTTCATCCTAGTTTAATCTATAATCCCAGTCTTAGTACATCGTCTTTTTTAGTTCTGATTGTTCGAAAGGTAAATTTGGTTAATATTTAATGACAGTTTATTGTGCTTTAAATTATTGTTATTTAAATTAATTTTTTTATATGTTGAAGAAATTAATAGCTTGATTATTTAATTAATTAATTAGCTTATTTGGTTAAATGGTTTGATCTTAAAAGATTAAACGTATTTAATTAAATGAATTAATTAATTAAATTAAATTATTAAGTGTGTAAATAGTTTATTTGAAAATTAAATATTTCTTGAGGAAAAGGCATTTGAATTATAAATTTAAATTAAAATTTAAAAAATAAATGCATGCATTTGGAAATTGTAAATTTAAATTAAATAAATTCATTGCATGAGAATTTGAAAAAGGAAAAGTTATCCGAGAAGTGGTTGAGATATTTTTGCATCTTCTTGACATGTGTGTAAGTTTCATTTATTGGGTTTGTTAAAAATTTCTTGGAGGATATTTGGGATCTGAGAATTACGGTAGGATCATCAGATTTCTTCTCAGGGAAATTAAAAAAAAAAAGAAAAAATTTTTGGCTGTGTAAAATTCATTATTTCTTAGAAATTGTTATTTCTCTGTATCTGGTTGTATTTTTGTGGAAGATCCCTTGGTGGGAAGATCTTGTATGTTTGTTGAAAAATCTTTGGAGGATTGTGTGCTACGGGCAATAGAGGATTTATTTTCTACTGTCAAATCTCAAGCTACAGGTATTATTCTTTGTATAATTTAATTTCTTTTGAAAAGAATGTTGAAGAAAATATTAGTTAGATTTTCCTGTGTTTTGTTTTCTTGGGAATTTCATAAAGATTTTATTTAAAAAGTAGAAAAGATTTATGAAGAATTTTAGATGAGAAAGAAAAGAAATTCTTGCTGTTAAATATTAGAATCTCTGTGAAAATTAATTTCAAACAGTAGAAAACCTACAGGTGAAATTACAAAACCATAGAGGGTTTCATGGTAAAATTTATCTGTTTGACTTGGAGAAAAAAATTTGGAGATTTATTTTGTTAAAAACTTCTGTTATTGTTTATATATATATATATATATATATATATATTATTTTGGAAATCAATTTGTTCTGAAAGAAAATATTTCTTTCCATTTCCTGTTAAAAAAAAAATGTACAGATACAGTGATTTACTGTTATTGAAAATAATATATATATATATATATAAATGTATATATATCAATTAAAAAATATTGTTTTAATACCCTGCTGTACAAAATTCGCGTGCAGTGAATCCAAATAACATGCCGAACGCGATTTATTTTAATCGCCGAAAATTCGTTTGAGATTTTAAATGTTTTATATTTTTTTTAAAAAATTTAAATGCATAAGGGGAGGGCTGAAACCCTCCCCAAAGAATACAGTGGTGGGTGCAGCCCACCAAGGCTGCGCACAATAGCCAGGCTATTGGGCGCAGCCCTAGCAAGGTTGCGTCCTTCCCACGGGAAGGTCGCGGGGCCTTACCCTGTTTAATATGAAACTTAAACAAACAAAAAAAATCTGAATTTTAATGTATATTATTAAATTTGGGTTATATATATATATATATTGTGGATATTACTTTATGCGTTTTCTTAAAACGCGTGCGATAAAACTTTAATCTTTATTTTATTTCATTTTTTTATATATATTATATATAATTAATATGTATGTTATATATATTATATTTATAATATATTATTTATAATATATTATAATATATTATATATATTGTTTAGTGAATTTAAATAATTAATTATGTTGGGACAAACTTGAAAGGGGGTATAATAAAAGATTTTCATTTAATTTAAATGCAATGTAATTATTTGAAAATTGATGATTAACTCATTATGTGATATTTAGAAAATGTAATTAGATTAGGTGATACAAGTTCTTTAAATTGTTAAGTTGATTTATAATTGTGTCATTCTCAAACTGATTTAAGTGGATTTAATATATCCGAACAATAGACATTTATTTCTTTTGATTTTCTTTTAAACGTGTATTCTTTTGGGCTAATAGAGAAAGTTATAGTTGTATAAGTCTTCCAGAATAAATTGTATAGAAAGGGTGTTTTATTGTTCAAATGTATTTCTTGAGTTAACTTGGGTTGTGCATGCGTTAAATATGGTGTTTTGATACCGTTGAAGGTTATTTGTTATTGAGTGATATACTTTGTGCACTTTGTAAACCCTAGTCAAGAAAACTTAGAAACCCTTGTTATGTTTAGAGGAGTGGCTATTTGTAAGGGTCGACACACAAAGTGGTGTCAGGGTAACTTACAAATACTTAGTAAGTCAGTGATAATTAAATGACACATTATTTAGATTAAAATTCTTAACAAGATATTTTGCCTCTCTTATGACTTTTGAGCTACTCTAGTCATAAGTATAAGGTGAGAAGGCCTAGAATGGCAAATCGATGTCTCGTTTCTTCAAGAGATATTCGATTCCATAATAGTATGCAATAGGGGCCGAGTTACGTAAGAGGTTACCAGGGTAACCCAAGGATTGGGGGCCAGAACCTAGGAAGAAACACCAGGGTAACCTTTGCAATATTGTGATGACACTCCACCTAAAGTAACAGTCAGCCTTGTGTGTCTAATACATTCAATTGTCTAAATTTGAAAGCAATGTAACCAATAGTCTGTTGTGTACTAGTGTCTAGGGTTAGTAGATTAGGTCTAGGTAACCTTATTACTATCTCCTAGCACGGGGGGTGGACCTACGGGTACCACGTGGTTGGGTGGAATGTGCACCTTACTCCGTTAGGTCCCCAGTTTTGTGATCATGGCATCAAGAGCTTCATGGATGGAGAGCTCGCACATGGATCTTATATGCACTTCCTCATTGTAATTTGTAAAATTATGTATTTGAAAAACATCCCTCAAACGTTGTGAGGTGAACAATGTAAATGTAAATGTAATTATTATTGAACTACCTCATCAAATGGATGAGTATTGTATATTCTATCAAATGCAATGTATAGAGACATGTATGTACTTTATATTATCTTGAATGGAAATTTCAATGTTTTGCAATGTTTATCATTATGTTATAAAATTAATATGTGCAATGCGAAATACTTAAGTCACTTATGGAAAACTCAAAGTAGTGTAACATCTAGTAACTTAACGAATGTATGCAACTAATTAACTTAAAATTAATACTTTAAAAAAAAATTATTACACTTTTATACACAATTGCAACATTCTTAGGTTATTAAGATGGGGCATTACAGATTTGGTATCAAAGCAAAGGTTACAAACACTAAACTCTTTGGGTAATCTTGAGCCCATTAGGTTGACCTAGTACGTAGTGTCGCAACTGTTAGCCTTGGTTGAATAGTATCTAAGACTCGTCATTGTTATGTGTAGGAACATGCCTAGGCAAGGAGGAAGAGGTCATGGTAGAGGTGGAGGTGGAGGCCGAGGGCCAATCCCTCAGGTTACTCCCCCTCCTAGCCCTCATCACAGTGTTTAGGCAGAACAGATGGATCAAAGAAATGAGGGACAGAATCCCGAACAGTCAGCAGTAGAGGGTTCTCAGATACGTCCACTATTAGAGGAGGTCCTAGCTCGTCTTGGACCTAGACAGGTAGATGAGCAGGAGGTTGTCAGAGAGAGAGATAGATCTCCTAGGAGAGTAGAGGACACAACACATTAGGATGCTATCACTGCAGGTCACATGAGAGATTTACTAAGGGCACGTCCTCCTACCTTTGATGGTACAGGAGGTGGCTTAGAGGCAGAGACCTGGCTACTTGATTTGGGTAGATGCTTTGCCATACACCCTTACGGTAGCAATACCCGTGCCAGTTGAACTATTATGCACTTGAGAGGATTCGCCTCTACTTGGTGGCGCCTAGAGGAGCAGAAGCTCCATTTGGATATTAGTTTTGTGTCTTGGGAGATGTTTCTCGAGAGGTTTAGAGCTTAGTTCCTTTTGGAACACTGGAGGCAGCGTAGGGCTGACAAGTTCCATGATCTACGTCAATTAGCTCTTTCTGTAGAGCAATACGAACGTAGGTTCTATGAACTCAAGCAGTATGCTAGTATTGGCAATGATGAGCCTATGCTAGTACAACACTTCATCAGGGGTTTAAACGCTCGCATTAGTGGTGGTGTTCGAGTCTTTGAGCCAAAGACTATGGAAGTTGCGATGGAGAAGGCTCGCATTGTAGAGGAGAACCTTATTATGGCTTTAGGTGGGCACACAGGAGTACAGATTGGGAGTGCTCCTGCAGCAGGTTTTAGTCCACGGGGTGGACAGGCACAGATAGGTGGCTCCTCTAGGAACCAACAGACACCCACAAAGGGTGGGCAGCAACAACAACAATGAACACCTCAAAAGAACAATAACCCTCAACCACAACAACAAAATAGTCCTCAAATAGGAAAGGGTCAAAACTGGTGGTGCAACAAGCACAATAAGCAGGATCAGTCTGTGTAGAGTGCTCAGTCTACTGTCAGTAGGGGTAGTTTCCAGCAATCCAATGCCCCTTCAGGTGGCAGAGGATTTGGTAGAGGCACAGGCACAGGTTGTTACTCATGTGGGCAGTAGGGACACATAGCTAGGCAGTGTCCGATGAGAGGTTCTACTAGTTTTGGACCTCTACCTACAGTTTTGGAGCCTACAGTGGGTGATGCAGGATGAGCACATACAGTATATACTACGGTTAATGACCACCAAGCCGATCACTAGAACACAGTGGTCGAAACTTCAGGTAAGTTACATGGTGTTAGTGTTTCTATACTTTTTGATTCTGAAGCCACTGACTCCTTTATTTCACCGACCATCATAGACTGTTGTGGTCTTGTGGCGGTAAAGTAAGGTGGTAAGTGGAAAGTTGAATTCACCTTAGGGGTGAAAGTAGCAGTAGAAAACTTAGTACATAATTGTGAACTTAAAATTGGTACATTAACTACCTTAGTAGATTTATATGTTACACCCTTAGGATCGTATGATATAGTTTTAGGTATGGATTGGTTAGCATCTTATCATGCTGTAATTGACTGTTGACTTAAGACAGTTAGTTGCATTAATGATTTGGGTGTGAAAGTGGAAATCATAGGTATTCAAAGACCTATCTCTTTGCAAATGATATCTGCTATGCAATTAAAGAGATGTCTTCATCAGGGATGTCAACTATTTGCAACAACAGTTACTGATTTGTAAGAGGGTGAGAGTCGAGAGGTATCTCTTGATGATCATCCTAGTCTTAGGGAATTTGCTGACGTGTTTCCTGATGACATTCTTGGAATGCCACCGAAGAGGGATATTGACTTTAGAGTTGACCTAGTTCCTAGAGCTGAGCCTATATCTAGAGTTCCTTATAGAATGATGACTCAGGAGTTAGAGGAACTTCGTATCCAGTTAGAGGAATTATTAGAAAAGGGATTTATTTGTCCTAGTGTTTCCCCTTAGGGAGCACCTGTCATCTTCGTAAAGAAGAAGGACGAATCTCTTAGGTTGTGCATTGACTATCATCAATTGAACAAGGTTACGATTAAGAATCGTATACTTTGCCTAGAATCGATGATCTTTTTGATCAAATTAAGGGAGCTAACGTGTTCTCTAAAATTGATTTGAAATCCGGTTACCATCAATTGCATATAGCTGAAGCAGACATTCATAAAACTGCTTTTCGAACTCGTTATGGGGACTACGAATTCACAGTAGTACCATTTGGGTTAACGAATGCACCATCAGTATTTATGAGTTTGATGAATGGTGTTTTCGTAGATACCTTGATCGCTTTCCGGTATTTCTCGATGATATTTTAGTCTATTCGAGAAACATGAAGGAACATGAAGAACACTTGAGACAGTATTGCAATGTTTAAGGGAAAATCAATTGTATGCAAACCAAGAAGTGTGACTTCTTCAAACTCAAATAAAATACCTTGGACATGTGATATCTGGAAAAGGTATTGCTGTGGATCCTTCAAAGATCCAAGCTATTGTAGATTGGCCCGCGCCTACTAATGTAGGTGAAGTTCGTAGTTTTATGGGTCTAGCTGGCTATTATAGGCATTTTGTAGAGGGGTTTTCTAGAATCGGTCATCCTATTACTTCTCTTCAAAGGAAAGGGAAGAAGTTTGTTTAGACAAAGCAGTGTTAGTTGGCTTTTCAGACTCTTAAAAAAAAGTTAACTAATGTGCCTATACTCATTGTTCTTGATCCTACTAAGGATTTCGTAGTGTGTACGGATGCATCCTTAGAGGGTTTGGGAGCAGTATTGATGCAAGATGGGCATGTGATTGCTTATGAGTCTCGCAAACTCAAAGATCACGAATTAAACTATCCTACTCATGACCTAGAACTAGCTGCAGTAGTGTATGCATTAGTTCGATGGCGGCATTTTCTATTAGGTCATCATTTTGAACTTCATACTGATCACCGTAGTTTGCAATACATCTTTACGCAACCTAACTTGAATGCTAGGCAGAGACAGTGGATGGAGTTCTTGTGTGAGTACAATTCTGAAGTAAGATATGTTCAAGGAAAAGAGAACGTAGTGGTTGACGCTCTTAGTCGTCGTCGACAGGAGATCTCTGCTACTACTCTTGAAGTAGATTTGAGAGGTCAAATAGTAGCAGCACTTCCTAATGATAGATTGTATCAGGAAGTGAGGTCGGAGATTGAATCTGGTAGACCTTTAGAAGGTTGATTTGTAGGATATGTCCTAGAATCGGATGGTATATTATGGCATTTAGGTCGCATTTATGTACCTCATTTCGAAGGTCTTCGTACATTAATTATGATTGAAGCTCATCGAGCTCCGTATTCAGCTCATCCAGGAGTCAAGAAAATGCATGCCGATCTTCGGCAATTGTATTTTTGGCCTGGTATGAAATGTGATATTGCTGATTACGTATCGAGATGTCTTGAATGCCTGCGAGTCAAAGCTGAGCATCAACATCCTGCTGGATTATTGCAGCCACATCTCATTCCTGAATGGAAATGGGATATTATATCCATTGAATTTATTGTAGGGTTACCTACGTCATCACGTCGACATGATGCCATTATGGTAACTGTTGACCGATTAACTAAAGTAGCTCATTTTTCACTTGTACGTTCATCATATAATGCTTCTTCCGTAGCTAGGATTTTCATGGAGGACATCGTTAGATTACATGGGATTCCTCGTAGGATTATATCGGATAGGGATCATGTATTTACTTCAGCTTTATGGACTTCATTACAACATGCTCTAAGTACACAGTTGAACTTTAGTTCAGCATATCATCCTCAAACTAATGGACAAACAGAAAGAGTTAACCAAATATTAGAAGATATGCTTAGGATGTACGTAATGGACCAATAATCACGTTGGGAGGATTACTTATACTTAGTAGAATTCACTTACAACAATGGATATCAGAGTTCCATAGGTATGCCACCATTTCAGGCATTATACGTCATCCTTGTCGAACTCCTCTGAGTTGGGATCGCCTTGAGGATAGAGTGTTACTTGGACCTAAGATGCTTTGTGACATGGAGCAACAAAGTTGACCGTATTAGAGAGCATTTAATAGCAGCTCAGATAGGCAAAAGAAGTACAATGCACATAGGATCGATTGACAAATGGGCCAAGCAGATAGAGTGTTTCTTCGAAAGTGCGCATCGCCGAAGAGTCCAATCCATTATGGAAAAGGCTCTAAGCTTGTGCCTCGTTTTGTTGGACCATTCGAGATCTTAGAGAGAATTGGTCCCGTGGTGTATCGACTTGCCTTACCACCCAGTTTGTCTCGTATTCATGATGTTTTTCATGTATCTGTTCTTAGACCATATCATCTCGACATTTCTCATGTGCTTGATTGGAATACTATGTAGAGGACGGGCAGCTGGCTTTGGAGCCTATGGGAATTCTTCAGCATAGGAGACTCACCCTCAGGGGTTGAGACGTTGATCACGTGAGGGTCCAATGGGATCCTAATGACGAGGCTTCAGCTACTTGGGAGGATGTGACACGCATGCGGGAACTTCTGGTCCCCTATTTGTTCAGAGGGCTGTGAGCAAGTCTCCCATCCTAGGGGGAGGATGTAGTAAATCTCCATTTATGCTTATGCTTTTGTTGTTATGTTTTCACACTGTTAGACCTATGATACCTTGTTTGGATATTTTGATCGCTGGTTTTGAGTGATAGTGGATTAACTCTGTGACATGATGATACATTGTACTGTGATATTTGATTTCTGTTATGCTTTGAGATAGCATAGATGTTTACTTTCAGATGATTATTGCTATGTATATGTTTTGATAGACTAACAGCTATTTATTTCGTCAGTTTGTTGTGACGTGTATTGGTGTGGAGAACAGAATCACATCACTCGTTTGTGAGTGCCCTGTGATATCCGTGATTTTCTCCGCACGGTGTGTCTGTTTAATGCTTTATATATATATGCTCATTATTTGCTTGGTTGCAGGAAATTTGTAGGTACATGACAACGACTCCACCTGGGTACTCAGGTCTGAGCGTGTCAAGACTCAACGAAAATGTTGATCGGGAGATAGTAGTCTGGTTTACCCTAGTTTAATCTATAATCCTAGTCTTAGTACATCGTCTATTTTAGTTCAGAGTCATAGGATTGTTTTGTATTTCTCTATTTGAATAAATAGTTGAAAGGTAAATTTGGTTAATATTTAATGATAGTATATTGTGCTTTAAATTGTTGTTATTTAAATTAATTTTTTTATATGTTGAAGAAATTAATAGCTTCATTATTTAATTAATTAATTAGCTTATTTGGTTAAATGGTTTCATCTTAAAAGATTAAACTTATTTAATTAAATGAATGAATTAATTAAATTAAATTATTAAGTGTGTAAATAGTTTATTTGAAAATTAAATATTTCTTGAGGAAAAGGCATTTGAATTATAAATTAAAATTAAAATTAAAAAAATAAATGCATGCATTTGGAAATTGTAAATTTAAATTAAATAAATTCATTGCATGCAAATTTGAAAAAGAAAAGTTATCCGAGAAGTGGTTGAGATATTTTTGCATCTTCTCGACATGTGTGTAAGTTTCATTTATTGGGTTTGTTAAAAATTTCTCAGAGGATATTTGGGATCTGGGAATTACGGTAGGGTTATCAGATTTCTTCTTGGGGAAATTAAAAAAAAATCTTTTGGTTGTGTAAAATTCATTCTTTCTTAGAAATTGTTATTTCTTTGTATTTGGTTGTATTTTTGTGGAAGATCCCTTGGTGGGAAGATCTTGTATGTTTGTTGAAAAAGCTTTGGAGGATTGTGTGCTATGGGCAATAGAGGATTTATTTTCTACAGTCAAATCTACAGCTACAGGTATTCTTCTTTGTATAATTTAATTTCTTTTGAAAAGAATGTTGAAGAAAATATTAGTTAGATTTTCTTGTGTTTTGTTTTCTCAGGAATTTCGTAAAGATTTTATTTAAAAAGTAGAAAAGATTTATGAAGAATTTTAGATGAGAAAGAAAAGAAATTCTTGCTGTTAAATATTAGAATATCTGTGAAAATTAATTTCAAACAGTAGAAAACCTACAGGTGAAATTACAAAACCATAGAGGGTTTCATGATAAAATTTATCTGTTTGACTTGGAGAAATTTTTTTGGAGATTTATTTTATTAAAAACTTTTGTTATTGTTTTTATATATATATTATTTTGAAAATCAATTTGTTTTGGATGAAAATATTTCTTTCCATTTCCTGTTAAAAAAATGTACAGATACAGTGATTTACTGTTATTGAAAATAATATATATATATATATATATATTTATATATATATATATATAAACGTATATATATCAATTAAAAAATATTGTTTTAAAACCCTAATGTACAAAATTCGCGCGAGCGAATCCATATAACATGCCGAACGCGATTTATTTTAATCGCCGAAAATTTGTCTGAGATTTTAAATGTTTATTTTAAAAAAAAATTGCATTAGGGGAGGCCGAACCCTCGCCTAAAGAATACGCTGGTGGCGAACCCACCATACGGTGTACAGCCTGCCGCTGGCGCGACTGGCAAGGTCAAGCCCTTCCCATGGGAATGCCATGGCCTTTACCCCGCTTAAATGAAACTTAAACAAAAAAAATTCAAATTTTATGTAATTTATTAAATTCGGTTTTATATATATATATTATGATATTACTTTATGCATTTCTTAAAATGCGTGTGATAAAACTTTAATCTTTATTTTATTTCATTTTTTTATATATATTATATATAATTAATATGTATGTTATATATATTATATTTATAATATATTATATATATTATATATGATATATAATATTATTATATATATTGTTTAGTGAATTTAAATAATTATTTATGTTGGGACAAACTTGAAAGGGGGTATAATAAAATATTTTCATTTAATTTAAATGCAAATGTAATTATTTGAAAATTGATGATTAACTCATTATGTGATATTTAGAAAATGTAATTAGATTAGGTGATAAGTTCTTTAAATTGTTAAGTTGATTTATAATTGTGTCATTCTCAAACTGATTTAAGTGGATTTAATATATCTGAACAATAGACATTTATTTCTCTTGATTTGCTTTTAAACGTGTATTCTTTTGGGCTAATAGAGAAAGTTATAGTTGTATAAGTCTTCCAAAATAAATTGTATAGAAAGGGTGTTTTATTGTTCAAATGTATTTCTTGAGTTAACTTGGGTTGTGCATGCGTTAAATATGGTGTTTTGATACCATTGAAGGTTATTTGTTATTGAGTGATATACTTTGTGCACTTTGTAAACCCTAGTCAAGAAAACTTAGAAACCCTTGTTATGTTTAGGGGAGTGGCTATTTGTAAGGGTCGACACACAAAGTGGTGTCAGGGTAACTTACAAATAGTTAGTAAGTCAGTGATAATTAAATGACACATTAGTTAGATTAAAATTCTTAACAAGATATTTTGCCTCTCTTATGACTTTTGAGCTACTCAGTCATAAGTATAAGATGAGAAGGCCTGGAATGGAAAATCAATGTCTTGTTTCTTCAAGAGACATTCGATTCCACAATAGTATGCAATAGGGGCCGGGTTACGTAAGAGGTTACCAGGGTAACCCAAGGATTGGGGGGAAACCTAGGAAGAAACACTAGGGTAACCTTTGCAATATTGTGATGACACTCCACCTAAAGTAACAGTCAACCTTGTGTGTCTAATACATTCAATTGTCTAAATCTGGAAGCAATGTAACCAATAGTCTGTTGTGTACTAGTGTCTAGGGTTAGTAGATTAGGTCTAGGTAACCTTATTACTATCTCCTAGCATGGGGGGTGGACCTACGGGTACCACATGGTTGGGTGGAACGTGCACCTTACTCCGTTGGGTCCCCAGTTTTGTGATCATGGCATCAAGAGCTTCATGGATGGAGAGCTCGCACATGGATCTTATATGTACTTCCTCATTGTAATTTGTAAAATTATGCATTTGAAAACATCCCTCAAATGTTGTGAGGTGAACAATGTAAATGTAATTGTAATTATTATTGAACTACCTCATCAGATGGATGAGTATTGTATATTCTATCAAATGCAATGTATACAGACATGTATGTACTTTATATTATCTTGAATGGAAATTTCAATGTTTTGCAATGTTTATCATTATGTTATAAATTAATATGTGCAATGCGAAATACTTAAGTCACTTATGGAAAACTCAAAGTAGTGTAACATCTAGTAACTTAACGAATGTATGCAACTAATTAACTTAAAATTAATACTTAAAAAAAAAAATTATTACACTTTTATACACAATTGCAACATTCTTAGGTTATTAAGATGGGGCATTACACTCCATGGGGGCCGATGCACTAAGAGGCATTAGGATAACCCATGTAGGAGTTTCTTAACTTAGTGATAACCTAATTAATAAAGTAGTGGGTTGTGTAGAATTTCACACTAATTAAGATAAGTGGATGCCTCTCCCATGCCTGTAGTGCTCGTTTAGGCTAAGGATGGATTGAGAAGGCCTAGTTGGCAAGATCAACTTCCTTGTCTTCATGAAAGGAAATTTGGTTCCGCATGTGTCACCCTATGGGGTCAACATCTAGTGAGAGACTCTCAGGATAACCATAAATGGGGGTTGGCATCTAGTGAGAGACTATCAAGATAACCAATTCCAATACCATGCAATGAAACTCCTCTCTACTACAATCTAGAACTCCCTTGTCTTGTGTATCCCCTTTGTTGCTTGCGTGCCTTTAGAAGTGGTGTTAATGTTATGTGATGTGTTGTATTCATTTGTTGGAGTCTTGTAGCCTTTGTGCCGTGTTACTATATTATTGACTGCTTTGGTGGTGGGACCTTATTGTCATCTCCTAGCATGGGGGGTGGACCTAAGGGTTCCACATGGTCGAGTGGAACATGCTATGCACTCCATTAGGTTCCCTACAGATGTTCGTGAGCATGGATGATTGTACCCTATGCAGAGATTTCAGATCTTGTACCATACTTAAGATAGTGTTGATGTTATGTAATGTAATCACTTCAATTGTATCTTATCATGTATCTGATGTATCCTCCCCATTATATGTTGGGAAGTATTGATGTAATTATGTAATCATGTAATGATGCACCTTTATGTAATAAAAGTGATGTATGTACTCCTTGGGTTTATCATTTTATCACTAATGGTTATTTATTTAATATTATGTATGGATGTATGCTGTCTGTTTACTTAATGCAATGAATTTATAATTAACTTTTGTGGATTGGTCAATCTCAGATGTTGGTTTAGTTCATGTTAGGAATGTATGTGCGTAATGCAGTCATGATACCCTAAAGGACATAGTTAGAGCATATGTACATGTAGTTTACATTCTATGTTGGTTGATAGTATGATCTATATGTTGATTCACTTAAAAAAAAAAAAAGTGTCATAATTGTTAGTTAGATGTGTTGTCCTTTGGGGTTTTGTGGTGGGGCATTACAGTGGAGGTTGTGTTGAACATGATTAACATGAGGCTTAATGCTACCACTGTGGCCACCATTCTCTTCCACTCCTAGGCCTAGGTTTCATTCCTAGACTACGATATCATGCCGCTAGCCAGGGAGGTGATGGTGACCATGCCAAGCTCAAATTTTCCTCCTCTGGTCATCATACATGATGATCCTTGGGAAAAAGGGATGATCACTTGCGAGGATTTGGTCCAGGGTGGTGACTTGTATTGCTTTGAGTTCATGAGGCCCTCTGATGAGGGGGACTCGATTGTTGTTAACCCTCTTGTTTAATGCCCGTCTTATGACCATCAAAGTGTATTTTGGATATAGGCTATGACGTTGGATCTTCCTGTTGACAAGGTTGTGATGATGGAAGATGCACAAAAGATAAAGGAGAGTGAGTAATCAAGTATTTCTAGGGGACGTGGGAGATACCATGGAAGTTACTTCCATAATCATTGAATCAAATGACCTCAATGTTGCTCTAGCCAATTTTGTGTTTATATTTTACATATCATTATGCTCTTACAGAGTGTTTGTAGTTGTGAATTTAAATGTGAGCTTTACACATGTGATGCATAAATTATGTACAATTTAAATTATATTGACAAATGTAAGATTAGTTATAAGAAAACTTAGTAGCAAAGACGGTCCAGAGGATTAAAAAGCATAAGGTACAACTAAATTTGGTCTACAATGGTGTAGAGTCTAGCTTTGTTCATGTTTAAATTCAGAAATAAGATGTGTATAGCCTCTATCTAGGTTATTCATTCAATTTTATATTCTTACAGATTTAGTTTTTATTAACCTCGATAGCAATCATGCCCAACTGCATTACTAGCCAAACCTACTTGCATAGATGAAAAACATTATAGTATTCCTTCATGGATTCAATTTCACACCCCTCTTTCAGCTCAACCGTTATCTTAAGGTGATTTACTATGGTAAATCATAAATTTTATGTCTTTCAATTCTCTCTTCCTCTATGTATATGTATATATGCACCTCTGTATTATTAATATCATTATCAGTTCTAAAAACATTCTAGAGAGCTTGTAATGTGTAGCCCTTCATCATAATAACCTAAAGAATGTTGCAATTGTGTATAAAGGTGTAATAATTTTTAAGTATTAATATTAAGTTAATTGGTTTGCATACATCCATTAAGTTACGCGATGATACACTACTTGAGTTTCCATAGACGAATTTAGTATTTCGCATTACACATATTTAATTAATATAAACATTAAAGATAAACATTGCATAACATTTGAAATTTTCCATTCAAGATAACATAAAGTACATACATGTTTCTTACATTGCATTTGATAAAATAATACAATACTCATCCATTTGATGAGGTGGATCAAATAATAATTACAATTTACTTTTACAAATATTCACCTCATAAACAATTGAGGGGTGTTTTCAAATACAAAATTTACAATTTACAATGAAGAAGTACACATAAGTTTCCAAGTGCAAACTCTCCATCCATAAAGCTCTCAATGCCATGTTCAAACTAGGGACCCAACGGAGTAAGGTGCATGTTCCACCCAACCATGTGGTACCCGTAGGTCCACCCCCCATGCTAGGAGATAGTAATATGGTTACCTAGACATAATCTACTAACCCTAGACACTAGTACATAACTAACTGATGGTTACATTGCTTCCAGATTTAGACAATTGAATGTACTACATACACAAGGTTAACTGTTATTTTAGGTGGAGTGTCATCACAACATTGCAAAGGTTGCTACCTGGTGTTTCTTCCTAGGTTTCGCCCCTAATCTTGGTTACCTCAGAATGCAAGCCCCAAAGAACAAACAAATAAAGAACGCAATTTTTTTTTTATAAAGAAAGATAAATAATCAACATACCAAATATTAAATGATCATATACATACTCATATACTTCATTCCATTTAAAACACAATTAACAAATTCGACTATGTTCTTTGGGGCACACGAGGTCACATCGAAAAAGCCATTACTAAACATCAACTTATAAAATATCAAAAGGAACTAATGAAGACAACATTAGATATATATATACATAGATTTCATCACAAGATAAAACCATGAGAAATCACATAACTAAATAAAGTTACAAAGTTGATAACTACATTACAACATCTTTCAAATTTTACATCATATCAATATAGTTACATCATGAATTTCCCAATCATCTGGGATGAATATAATATACAAGATTATCAAAATACGAGAAGATCATTTGGAACAAATCTTCAACTGGATGAGACTGAATCCAATGAACGCTGATGGGGAACCCAACGGTGTGCGGAGCACGTTCCACCCGACCACCCCCGTGCTAAGAGGTGACAGAGAAGTAACTCCAACCAAGGCTGACAACAGAAGTACAACCATACCAGAAAGTACCAACATAGATCCATAACACAATACACCAATTAAAATGAACAACCAATAACATCATATCACAATATCATAAAGATACAAGATCGTAAATCACGTATAAATGAGATCATTCAAAGCATACTAAAGATGTATCAAAACAATAATCATAAATCAATTTAAATCAATTCAACAACAATCTAAACCAACTCCCATAACCTACTTCCAGAGGAACTCAATAAAGTAAAACACATGGGCAACTAGGGGAGAGTGTCATCGCATAGTCCTACATGGGCTGTCCTGTGCTCTTCCTCCCAACTGGAGGCGCCGGTCCCATCTATGGCTGTCCTGTGCTCTTCCTCCCAACTGGAGGCACCGGTCCATAGGGTGACTAATGCAGAGCCATAAACCTCTCGTGAGGACGAGGTCACGACCTTGCCGACCATGGCCTTCTCAGCCTTCCATTAGTCTGCGGAAGCACTAATGAAGACGAGGCATCCATTTTTTTAAATCTTGTAATGATGTTACTACCCAACCCTCCTAAGTTAATTATTAGGTTTTCACTTGATTACTAACTCACTCGTGGGTTATCCTGAGCCCTTCCCCTTAAACGGGGCGCCGGCCCCCACGAGGAGCCACTCTCCCTAGAGACCCACCAAAACCAAAAAGGAAACAGGGGTTGTACCATGCCAATCATGAACATCAAATATAACAACAAAAGCAATACACGAGGAATAACCCATCTCGCAAATTAAATACCATAACATAATCTCATAATTCGGTACACCCCATTAATAATATAACTCAACAGAAACTCAAGATGAAAAGGTATAAATTCAACAAAATCATCATCCTCTGGAAGACTAAAGTGTTAACACAAACGGGTTCCCACATCAATGAATTAACAATGTCCCAAACCCAACAATTCAACAAAACTCAATATCAAGAATAAAAATAAAAGAAACAACTTATTTAATTCCAAAATAGATTCCATAATAAATTCCTTTCCTAACATATATTCATACTAAAACCAGAAATAAATAAGCAATGAGGTCATAAAATTATAAATTGATTTTCTTACTAAATTATCCTCCTACAGTTTGTAATTTAACAAATCAATAGTAAGGATAACCAAAAGATTTCTTTCTATTTTTTTTTTATTATTTCCATTATACCAGATTCTATTTTATTTTAATCAGAAAAAGAAACAGAATATATATATATTTTTACAGAAATAAATAATACAGCAACAGTTGAACAGAGAAATCAGAATAAATAAATATAAATATATATCTATATATATAAATATACATATATACATATTTATATATACATATATATATATATATATATATATATATATTTATGAATAAAAATCAGCACAA
>VDFB02109969.1:0-20123 GCA_007258455.2 Sequoia sempervirens
ATAGAAGAAAGGATTGACTCTGTATGAAGATCTATTACCTCTTAAAGACTGAACATGATCCTTACCAAATTCTGAGTGATTTGAACCTGAACCTTTGATTTCACAAGAGGGGTTTTGTTTTGCATTATCAGTTGAGCATTCACCCTTTTCAAAACCAACACCAGTTTTATCTTTATACATCTTTTGCTTACTGAGCATCTCATTTAGTTTTAGAGTGCTTTCATATTTTTCAATTTCCTTCTTAAGATAGACTACTTCTTGTTCCAGTTTTTGAATTTCTTGATCTTTGCATCTTACAGTCTCTCAAAGACAATCTTCAACTCTTTTAGCTTCTTCAAGCTGAGTTTTTAGAGAGACCATTTCTTGATCTAGTTTATGTTCTTGAGTAAGAACTTGTTTTTTGAGTTCTCTCACTTCTTGTAAAGCACATTTCAGCTCACTTTCAAGATCTACTTCACCTTCTTCAACATCAATAGTGTTTGAATCATTTTGCTAAGTAATTTCAGCCATGAACAAAGTTTCATCTTCTTCCCATTAATGAATCTTCAAACTCAATATCCAGTTCATTCTTACTAAATAGATTTTCTTCTTTTTGAAATAGAAGTTTAAGTTTAGGTTTGAAGGACCTTCTTAAAGGCGTATTTGATTTGTCGTTGTCATAGATTTGATCATCATAGGGACGCTTTTTAACAAAGTGACCTATTTTGCCAGTTAAAACATTTAAAGGGAATTTTTCCCTTATATTTTCCTAATCCCTTTTTAAATCTTCTAACAAAATGGGATTCCTTAGAATCTGACAACTTTGATTCACTGAATTCGACTTTTTCTTTCTTTTCAAAGTTAAAGGTAGTTTCTTTTCCTATTGAATTGTTTTTGCTAGTTCTCATTTCATAGGCAGTAAGTATTCCTTGCAGGTTGTCTAAGGTAAGCTGATCAAAGTGTTTCTTTTCTTCTAGGGATGAAACCTTAGATTCAAATTTGGATGGTAAGGTTCTAACTACCTTTGTGACCACATCAAATTAATTAACATCTTGACCTAGACCTTTCATTGCATTGACAACTTCATCAATTCTTAGGAAATATTCAGCCAATTTTTCATCATCCTTCATTTTCAACTCCTCAAACTGATGTTTGAGTGTAATGATTTTTGATAGTTTGACTTTCTCATTTCCTTGATATATAGTTTCAAGTTTTTCCAAGATATCATGAGAAAATTTGCAATGCATGACTTTAATGAACACATCTTTAGTTAACCCACACAAGATGGCATGCTTAGCTCTGGCATTTGTTGCATACCTCTTTTTTTCAGCAAGATTAGTGGGAATAGAGGCTGGTACATTGTAAGCATTTATAACCATGCTCCAAACATCAACATCAAAAGAAATAAGAAAAGTTTCCATTATGAATTTCCAAAACACATAATATGTTCCATCAAATAGCAGGAGCTCGATTCTGAGGCCGTCTTGAGAATGTGCCATTAAAACAAACTCCAAGACCAAGATCAATCCAAAGGTGATTAAAACCTATCGAGAGGACCCTCGCTCTTATACCAATTGTTGGAGTTAAAATGACGGGGTGAATCCCGGTGACTTACTTGATTTGACCAATTTTTAAAATTCAAAAAACATATCAGTTTGATCTCAATATTACTCTGGTCTTAATTCATTCATGATTGATTGTAATCATTTATAAATAGAATTGAGAAAAGTAATACTCCCAACAGTGAACAGAAACAACAACACAATAAAGCTATGAGAACACAGAAGAACAAAGAGACACAAAAATTTGCTGAGTGGAAAACCCTCCTGGGGTATAAAAACCACTCCCAAAATTCCTTCGGGCTTAATCTCTTAATCAATGTTCACAATGTCTTATAGGTTGGTTTTGAGCACCCACTCAAGGAGCACCAACCCCTCATTTAGAGATATCTATCTCAAGGAGTACCAACCCCTCAAATTATGATTTGAACAACAATAATAACTTAGAGGATTTCTCTGTTTTTAGTTAAGCACATATTTCTCTATTTTCTCGTCTATAGAATACCTTAAAGATTCAATAATTGAATCCCTAAAATACTACATAGAGAAGAAATTTACAATTTATGCATCTTGTTATTCAGATTTTATTGTTGAGTTTATCCATACATTTTCATACAGCCAAGGAATAATAATCTCATAAATACAACAACAGCAAAAGAAAAGAGTTTTCTACTTCTATTTATACATCTGCCAGATAGGTAACTGTCTTCAGGAGTAACGGTAGAACAACCAACCCAGCTAAGAGTTGTTCTCAACAAATCTGTAACGTATGAGTTCACTTTACTGCTTAAAAAGCACAACTGTCCACCACAAAAAATCATAACCTCTAATGCATGAATGACAATACTCAGTCAGGGCATGATATTGACTGAGATGCAGAGAGCAGTTAAAATAAAATTGTGATTATAAACTAGTATGTGCAGCATGAAACGCATAAATAACAATACCAGACAAATCTGTAACTTCCATGGCTCCATCAACCACTATCAAGCTTCCAGCCAAAAATGCACCAAATAAACCTTCCATAAACCACTATAAAAGTCATTACAGCCAGCAACAATAGAGACTAAAACATTCATGATGGCGACCAGGCTAGGGTTTGATACCCAACTAAAAGAGTAAACTCAACAAGTTTGCCCTATTCCTTTTTATTTCCATCGATGACACGTTATGCCAAAGGAAACTTTAACGTCGCCAGACAACCTTATGTTTGTTGCTTTTTCCAAGACCCATCAGAGTTGGGAGAAGTCATAACGAATACATAATTTCACGCCGAGAGCTCATAACATCCTTCTGGTCGATGAGACAAAAAGGTTCTCTCACCAACAAGAAACCATCATTCGCTATCGCTATAGCTTTTGATTTTGGAGAGACATCATATAGATCAACTTTGTTATACCGAAAGTCATTCATTTGACTTTGTCGACAAGACACACCATCCTCACCATGACCTCACATCGATGAAAGAGTCTCACCGAAAATACTTTTCAATTCTTATGAGTCGTAACCTACAACCTTCGAGGAGACCTCTCAGAGAATACTCTGTCACACCGAAAAAACATTAACCATTGAGTTGCTGAGACAATGCCAATCTCTCACCGAACGCACTTCATAAGACTTAGTCGGCAGGACCAAAGAGTTCGCTATTACATACCATCGAAGCAAAACTCTTGCCGATACGCATCCATCCACCACCGATCGGTGTGACATTGCATATTCGTTATAACCTCACGCCAAAGCCTTAAGCTCTTACCGATGAGTTTCCATTTAATCTCTGATCGGTGTGACATACCAATATCACTAAGACCACATACCGACGGATAACATATGCTGATAGAGATCACTTTCACTCGCCGAAACAAAAGACAAGTCTTGCCAAAATAATCTTTCTTGTGCCGGTCGCCAAGACACAAAACGCTCGATGAAACATACCGATAGGGATTTCTTACGCCGATGAACCACCTTATGAGTTGGTTGAGATTTGAGGGCCGACTCATTAAATTGCAAGACCTCGGTGATTGCCCGAACGCACAACTGTTTCGATGAACCTTTCCACCTGCTCGTAGAACCATGAACATCATACCAAGAAACATGTAAGATTCAATCGACATTGTTGATGAATTGTTTTTCTGCAACTAACCTTCAGACGGGGAGTAATATCTCCTCTCTTGAAAGGTTATTTTCAACAATAAATCGTAAAAATCACCCCCAGGTCTCACCGGGTGTCAGGTCATGACAATGCATAAACAACTTAGATAAAATGTGAAATGCTGGTAATCACAATCGGACCTTACTACAAGCAAACAGTATCTTCTAATTTATCAGATCTTACAATATGATGATCTCAAATCCTAAATCTAACCAGATGATAAAGAAACAACAAAAGATAAGGGTGCAAGGATATGATAAGATCTAAACTATTGCTAGAATGAACCATGTAAATGACAGTTATCTGGAATGGACCAATCTCAAATAACCAATTCCTACTTAACCCACAATGCAATGTCACAAGAACGGTGCAATCTTCTAAGGTATATAGATTTTCAAATCATAGATACTCATCCACAATCAAACTTAAGCACAAATGAATATAAGGTCCAGGTTGACTTCACTAGCTTACTACAATCAGATAGTTACTGGGAGTATAGACCAGAGATTGCTACAAACATTCCAAATATAAAATCATAAACATCATTCACCAAACTAAAACTAGATTAATTCTGAACGCTAAACCCTAAATCTTCAAGCAATTTAAAAGATAGAATAACTAGAACCATGCGAGATAAAATAACACAAGAGATTTCACCAGGGAAACCACAATGTCCTCAATTGCATTAAATCATCAAAAGACTGCAACAATTCCATTGTTCTGATACAGTATTTACTTCAAGAAATTGAATACTACTCCTACTACAAAGTATTCTAGCTCTTTTCTACTCTTGCTTATCTCTATTACTTTCTAGCTAACCCTTTACAATGAGGCAAGAATGCCTTTTATAGAAAATCCCAAGATATGTCGGCCTAGCCAAACATTTACAAAATAGGAATATCTGCCAAAACAAGTCAGCCTCAGGAAATCAAAATAAGACACACATTAAATGCCATATATCATCAAGGTCAGCCCAAGCACAATCCCGAATGCAATCCGGTCCAACGCATGCCCTATGATAATAGGGAAGCACAAATCTCAAAATAGGCATTAACTGCCACTTCCCTTATCCTTGTTTTGGTCCTGAACTCTCAAAAATAACCAGTCCAATTCGGTGACAGGTGGCAAAGGCAAGATCCTAAGCCGACATTGAATGGAATCAATTTCCTCTTTTGACTATCTAACAGTCTTATCCCAATCCTCTCTATTGGCCTGGTATTTATCCATTACTGCTAGGTATGTAGCTGCATCATCTAACTGGTGACCAGTTATAACACTTTCAGAATCTGGGGCATAAACTTCATGCCACCATTCCCTGAGGTTCTCCAGACTTAGGTATTTGGGAGAAATTTTCCTCCTACTAGTCATGACCTCAAAAAATGCAATGCACCCCTCATATACCTCAGTAAGATCACCATCAATTGCTTTCTTTCTTTTTTGGATCTTCTTCATGGCCTTCTGCCAAATTTGCAGAGCCTCAAACCACTCCCAAGGTTCATTTATCCTAGAAGAAGGAAGAATCCCATCCACAACCAGTCATTCTTTACCATGCTCTATGATGACCTTGGATTTCTACAGCAAGAGATCAATGTCCTCCTTGTCCTGAGACAACACCTATTCTAGCAATTCTTTAGCTCGGATTGCATCTTTCCCAACTGACAGGATATCCTTGATCACATTATCTCCCTTTATCTGCACATCCTTCAGCCAATCCACTACAGTTTGAGCATAGGCTTTCATCTTTTCGATCCTGGAGATAGTTTCCTTGGGTAGAAATCCAGGAGTGGCAGAGGAAGAAGGATGGAGAGACTGCAGGGGTTTCATCACTTCTTCCAAATATTTTTTAAGCCTTTCATTCTCCTTCCTCAACTCATGCTTGGTCTGGGCCTCCTTTCTCAATCTCCCAACAATCACAGCACTGGACCCTTCATATTCCTCTATGTCCTGCTCCATGGATACTGGTCCAAGGTTAATAGTTTGCACATTGTAGTCCTGACCAGCGACTTCTTCCCTAGTTTTGTCCGTGGCAGGGGTGGCAATGTGGATGACCCTGTTATTCGATTCATCTCTCTCCACCTTGGAAACTACCTTAGCTGCCTTCTTTTTCTTCCCTTTGCCAATTTTAGACAACATTTCATCCCAATCCAAGGGAGTATCTTCGAAAACCACTTGTTTCTTCCTTGCAATCTCCTTTTCAAGCCAATCCGGGGCTACAGGTTCTACCCGAATTTCTTCTATTCTTGCTTCTTGTTGTTTTTCTGGAGTTTTCTCCTCCTTTTCAGCTGTTTTATCCTCCTCTTTCTCAGGGAGCTGCTCGCCTTGATCCCCTTCTTCAACCTCCATCTCTTGCACCGGTGATGGGGTTCTAACTGGGATATCTTCCTCCTGCTTAGGCGATTCTTTGCCTCTGCTGCTTGCCGGAGAATCTTCATACATTACAAGAGGAGAAGTATGCCTTTCTTCTTCTTCAACTTCGAGCTCAGTAGCCTCATCAAAGAGTGCCCCCTCCTTGAAAGGTTCCACTTCTCTGCTAGTTTCATGCTCCTCAGGAATTTCTGGCTCAGGTGTGCTTGGTGGAGGAGAAGCAGCCCTAGATGGCTCTATAGTTGTCATCTCCGAAGAAAGGTCCTTCATTTGCATTGGCTCCTTAGGGGATGGAGTCCTTGATCTTCTCATATAGACCTTTGTCTTTTCCCCTCCTAAACTCTCTACATCCACAATAGGAGGCTCATCCTTTGAGGCAACCTGACCCTTCTTCTTTGAAGTCCTGGTTGTTCTTGCCTTCTTCGGTGGTGGAGGAACATCTTCCTCTTCTGCTTTTTCTGACTCTTCCTCATCAGAGGACTTACTAATCTTCAAAGTCCGCCATCTCCTCTTTCCTTTTGGCTTCCTTTTTGTTTCGGGCTTACCTTCCTTGGGGCCTCTAATCTTTATCTTGAAAGGAGAGCTCTTTGCAGTTTTCCCCTTGGGGTCATCTTCCCCGGATTCCTCTGAAGTCGACATAGGGTTGAGGTCTCCCATCAAATTGAAGGTACATGTTACCTTCTCGCTCTCCAACTCCCAAATTTTATGCTTTAACCAGGAAGAGGTGAATTTCATGACAGGGGCCATTAGGTCTTCTAACTCTGTGACCTCATCTTTGTTCCAGCTGATATCCCCAATTGACCTGTCCTTCACAGCCTCATAGGCATGATCCTAAACCAGGTTTCCATCATCCTCCAGTTGATCCAGGATCAACTTGACATTGTACTGTCAGATTGCATCAACAGGGAGCCTGGAGTACCTCTTCTTTTTGGCTTCAAGATCATCTTTGATGTTGGCCCAGTAGTCCTCTAGGTCATCTTTATGTCGGTACTCCCTGGTAGCCTTCTTCTGTGCTTACCCAGTAATATCAAAGTTCGTTCTCTTGGAGTGGAAGGAAAAAACATATGCTGCCAACTCATCTCCTACCGTATGTGCTGATTGAATAGAAGGGCATAATTCCGCTACACCAATTCCAAGGGGAAAATCCCCACCAAAGCCTGTATTATGTTTTTCTCTCTTTACAATGGCATCAAACTCACAAATCTGCCTCACAATCTCTAACAAAATAATGTGATCAGTAGGATACCGAGGTAACCTATATGGAGTGACCGGGCATCCATCAATCCTGATGTAGGTGAAGGTAGGAAATTGAATAAACCAAGCCCCATAGTTCTTTATTAATCCTTTTGCTCCGTCCAACAGCCTCACATGCTCTGCATTTTGTAGCATCTGGGTGATATGCATAGTGAATGCATCATTAGCCCTACGGTAGTCCTTATGTCCTAGGTGCAACTCCAGATAGATCTCATAGATTATGTCCTGTCCCAATGTCCCTCGTGGATTCAGACCCTTGTACGGGTAGAATCTGGCAAGCACATACATGACATAAGAGGACATGGTGAACCTCTTGGTTTCCAGGATGTTCCTTAACTGTTTATCAATCTCAGAGCTAATAAGCCCAGCCCAGTGGTAGTTGGTTCCTTGTTCAATCTTGCTAATCACATGAACCATCCAGTTCTCCAACACCCCAGTGGTCTTCAATCCTGCCACTCTGCTCAAGAATGTAATTGCATCATACTTATCCGACCTGAATTTAACCCTATGCAATTGCTTAGGTAATTTGGAATGGTGGGATTTTGGTTTCTCTAACCATGAGTTGATCATCTGTTGAGCTTTGGCTGGCTCATTCTCATAGTATGTTTTAGTCGTGTCTATGTTTAAAGCACACACAGAAGATAGATCCGGCATGTCGAAGGCCTGGGCAATGGAGACAGGACTAAAGTTAGCCAGAACTCTTCCCTCAGTACTGACAACCCTTTGTGTATCAAATTTGTACTGCCTAGCACACTCCAGAATCAGCTCATAACATTGAATTGCTGGAGGGAAACCTGCCACATGCACTAACCCAGATTTCATCATTCCCTGCCTCAAGACTGACAGATCCTTTTGAGCCATCCTCTGCTTAAATTCTTCATATCTCCAGGCCCCTACATTGGTGTTAGACACCTTGGCCCACACAGAGGACACCCTGCTTTCGGGAAGCTGACCTTTAATGTCCAATCTTAGCCTTTCTACCTCTGAGATGGAAGACCCCTCTGTATCACCCTTCGATTTCCCGACTGCAGCCTTGCTTGATTCGGCCTACATTCACGAAGGACATCATTAGTATTCAATTATCATGCATATATTCCAGCCAAAAGGTTAGCATGAATCATATAAAGCAGTTAAAATCCTTCACAAAATGCTAGTCCTTGAAAGTCCGGAATAATAAAGCAGTCTAGGAAAAACATGTTAACCGAGAAAATCCAGTCGGGGCGAAATTTCAGAGAAATCCGACCCAGACGGATTCTTGCTACCAAAACATCATTAGTCACATAAATTGTTAGTTTAGCCAAAAGAATATTAGATTATCATGAAATTTGTTCATTGGCAACAAGAAATAAGCATTTAACATTCACCCCATTGGAAAATCAAAAAGGATAAAGCCGGATAGGAAAACCAAAAAAATCTGGATGGGACGGATTTTCACGGACAGTTTGAAGCATTCCGGAAATTACTTCACTCCGCAGAATTAGCCAAAACCGGGAAAATCCGAATGCGGAGGAATTCCGTGAGGACCTCGGAAACCCGACGAACGACGACACGCGAACTGGCGACCAAATGATCATGCAAACCTTTCTACCCGGATTCTAAATCGATGCTAATCAACAAAATTTCAAAGTGCAAATGATTTTCAAGTTTCCTACATCCCATAATGATGAGTTCCCATAGTAGAGTGATGATGCCCTAATTTCGATAACTAGACCCCCACCATGAAAGCTCAGACAAGCTTTAAAATTTCAAGGGAAACCACCATTGGGGCGATCCATCAATGCGCACAGGGACTTCCCAAGGTAAGAGCAGGCTGGGCCGAACAAGAACCACTGAATTATGATCACCCTACTGAATCTTGGCAAATTCGGGCAACTGAACCAAAACCCTAAGTTTTACAAAATAGAACAAATAGTGCGCTTAGGGGCAAAGTCCTATTTGGATGGGTTCATACCCACACCCTCACAAGTGAATAGATGAACATGAACACGGTCAACAAAGCTTTGGTGTGGATTTAAATCCAACCCTAATTCAATATAAAATCATGATCAAATAAGGGCCGACCCAAGACAGTTACCAATCAACTTGAAAAAAGAAACTCAATCATTACATGAACAAATGGAAGGGTCACCGACAACTTACCATGGAATATCCCAAACGAAACTCGAACTTGAAGAAACAACTGCAAAATGAACACGCCCAAGCAACGCAAATTCAGACACCGACACCCAGCAATCCACATGCAAGCTGCTTGGGATCAATCTTCAAAGCTCAAATGAAACTCTTAATCGCCAGAGCAATCAACAAGTGAATAGATGAAATCGAAATGACTCCCAAAAAGTTTCAAATCCGCCCATATACTCATCTGAGCAAAGGTACCTTGGTCATTAATGAACAACAAGACGTGTCTGACAAATCCGGAAACCCGAGCCAAAAATGAATTTCGGAGAATCTCAAGATACACGAATCCGGATGGACACAAATTTCACGGAAAGTCGAAACCAGGAGTATAACGAAGTTCGGGATTTTGGCAAGTCCAAAAAATCCGCTGAACCGAAAATCCCAGAATCGGAAAAAACCCAGATTTTGAAAAATCCAGCCAGAAACAAACAACCCAGCGTCCGGAAATCCGAGGAAGTTAGGTGAAAACCCAGATTTTGCTTAAAACTCAATTTTAACCAATTCAAGCCCCAAGGCAAGATCAAAGCCAACAAGACCAACATGTCAAGACCTCAAAAAGATAAGTCCAATAAAACCAAAGGTCAAAAGACATTCAAAAGAGGGTCCCTACTCCAAGTGGGGCGTGTGTGCAAAAACTGCACAAATGGACATGACATCAGAAATGTCTTGCCGATAGGCAACATAGAAATTTCAAAGTGGATTAGGGAGACCCTACCATACTCATGTCGATATGTGTAAAGCCCGAATGAGAAACAACCAATACCTGTGATATGCAAAAAGAACCATCCTGACAAGGAAACCAACTAAAAGAGATTTTGTCATCAAGGACAAACCATAAACACAACTGAGATCCAACAGAAGGATCCATAATAATGATATAATATTTGCCTTTATGGTTCAAGCATAACCAAGATTTGAAATTGAAAACGTAACCCTAAACTAACTAGGGTTACAGAAAGATAAACTCCAATCAGATTAAAATAACTAAACTCCACCTATACAGAGCAATCGTCAAGCCATAAGGGCTCTGACATCTCAAATGACCCCCATACAATGAATATCATGAAGGTAGGGATGGGCACCCCAGAAATCCACAACAAAATATCATACCAATATACCCTTATAAGAGAAATGTGGCCTCTATAACACATCAAAGAGTAATAGCACCATCCAATTCTAAAAAGTAGCATTGAAAAGGCATAAAAAATTGAGCCATAGTCAATCAAATTTGATCTGGTAGTTGATAAATTCGTTGAGACATCACTTCTACAAATCTACCGCGAACTGGAGCAAATAGCCATTGAAGATTGAATGTTGGCCATTGGATTGGAGATAGATGGTCGAGATAAGATTCCCAAATGAACTTTACAGCACGGTCATTGATCACAAGAGAATCAAGATCAATGGCTATCGTGTAGCCTTAATACATCATTGATCTCCTCAAGAGTATAAGGTAGTAATTCACAATGCACAGGATGCATGCAATGCAATGAAAAACTACCACCTTTTTCCTGGGATGTGTGTCACATAATTGCTCCATTTTGCATTGAACCTTGACCCACCATATCACTACCATCACACATCGCAAGAAGCACCCCACTGCCTTGCTTCACAACAACAATGTGAAGAAAGGGCATGATGCAACCTTAGCCATTGGATATTATTTGTTTAATCTCAACCCTTCATCACTCATCATGGAAAGGAACTTGCCAAAAAAAATTAAAGAAGCGATGTGAAGAACCCTCGTGATGACCATCAGATGTTTGCCTTCAAATCTGAACTGTTGACAATTTCATCGTGACAAAAAGGACCATCGCGGATAGCACCTAGGTGGCATCATTCACAACAGTGATGTGAATGATGTGTGTGATGACCATTGGATCTTGATTCATTGAATGTAAGCCATTGAACACACGAGGAAAACCAAGTCCTCAGGCCCACCATGACACCTATCACCTGCCTACATGCCCTCCGAGATAACAAGGGGCCCACCACCATTACCACAGGATAGCAGGCTACTACCACCTGTCCATGATGATGTCATACACCCTTCCATTGCTTAAATCACACAAAGGACTCCAACCTTTTGGAACATAATTGTGATGCACTAGAGGCTAGCAATGACCATTATATGCTCATTCCTCATCACTCACCATTGATCCTCAACCATCACACATTGTGATAAGCTCAACATTTTTCATTTCACAACAACAATGTGAAATGACGATGTGATATCTATTAGATCTCCTCCATTGAATTTGGGTTGTTCGTCACACATTTCACATTTGACTAGAGCCTTTCAACATGAAACAACGATGCAAAGATTCCACATGATGCAAAGGGACATATAGGCCATCACACGTGAAAGTGAAATAAAAATTCCAAAAATATTATAGAAACTAGCGATGTAAAGGAAATGAGTTCATCACTCATCACAGAAATGAAGCCTATGAATGTTAAGGTTTCAACAATGGGTGATACAAAGACTTAAGCAACAGTAATTAGCACATGACTTAAAATTGTTCATAAAAGGGGTCTGTGCCTAGGTAAAATGAAGATTGGGGACAGAGACTTCAGAGGTTGGAGGTTGAGAGGATGAGATACCTCTTACCGAAGAAAGGTATGAGGTAGAGGGAAACGCCAAAACCTGTAACCCAAAATCTTGACACTTGATCGTATTTTGGAGTCAAGGCATCAATAAGGAGAAAAATGAAATGGGAAGGTGAAAAAGAAGGAATTTGTACATTGGACATTGGACTATCGGAGGTTAGAGTTCAAACTGAAGGCTTACCTCTTATCGAAGAAAGGTAAGAGGTAAGAGGTAAGAGTGAAGGCTGAAGGCCCGGGAAGAAAAATGTGAGGATGGAAGAGACAAGGGAATGATAAGGGTTAAAGGGTAAGGCTAAAGGTTGACACTCAAAAGACTTAGAAGAAAAAGGAGAAGGAAGGGAGCAATGGAGAAGTCATGAAGAAAGCGGGGAAGTGACAACCCGAAAACTCAAAAAACTTAGACTTAGCTAATTTTAGGAACGTTTGAGGGGAAACACATGCAAGATGACCCATGGAAGATCACTCAAATCGGATATCAGTGATGGCTCATCAAAGGGGGGCATAAAATGACAACAATAAACTAATAAAATGTGTATTTTTTAGTTTATTTTATGTTTGTATTTTTTTGAAAAAATTAAAAAAAAAAATTAAATTTTTTTTAATCAATTGACACTATAATTTAATCATTGATAAAATGCAAAAAAATAAAGTTACATGAGACGTCAATCTTTATATAGTAATTTTTTTCCTATAATTTTTTTTATGTATTATAACTTGAAACTTTAGTGCATGGATGTATTTTTTTCTAATTTTGATAAATATATATTTTTTAAATAAATATTAGAATGTGCATGTATTAAAACATAGTTGTTCCATTTGATGTCAACTTTCATATTAAATATTTATCTAAAGTAGAACAAAAATTATACTATCTCGGTATAGATTCTTTTATCTAGTGCATCATTATTTTTTCAAAATTTTAAAATAGGTTTTAGTATTTTTTCTTGACATGGTAATACAAACTAATATTTTGTGTTGATAACCTAATTTTAGTAAAAATAAAAAATATAATATAATTAATAATTAAACTATATATACATATATTTGAAAACTACACTTATTGATCTACAAAAGGGTATTTTTTATATTTTAAAAAAATGTTATTTACATGAGTAGGAGTTGTTGAAACATCAAGTTTTTCAAATAATTTTATTTTTTTGGTAAATTGACCTCATAGAGGTGCTACATATGCATTTATCCAACATTTTTTGTTGGAAAAGTTGTAAAAATATCTAACTTAGCTAGAATGAATCCTACTAGATCATATGTTTGACCAAAATTGATTTTTAGTCAAAAATACTTAAATTCACTCATTTGTTAAGTTGGTTGAAAGTGTGACATAGCTTTGTACTTTTACCCTTAAAAGTCATTGTATAACAAAGTATTGATGAATGTGTTGGAATGAAAAATGAAGAGTTTGAAGAAGAAGAGGTAAGTATGGATGAGGACATGATAGAAATATCTATTTTCTATAATATTCATATTGATATGTATACTGGTATAGTGATTAGTAAGGAATGGGAAGAATTTTGGTGGAGGTGGTTGAAATATGGTGGGATAGATCCCACAAGAGGAGAAGAAGAAATATGCATTGGGTGGAAGTTGATGGTTCATGGTGGGTTAAATCCAACAAGAGGAACAATGAGAGGAAGACACAATTGGAGAAGGAGGTTAGTTTATTATGGAAAAAATTCCACAAAGGGGAATAAAAATGAAGGGCATATTTGGTGGAGAAAGATGAACAAATTTCTGGTCAAATGCTAGAAAGTAAAAAGAAATAAAAATTGTAAGGTACCTATCACAACATGCGAGTGTGTTGCAAGTTGTTTGAAATTAGAAAGTATAGTCCTACTATTCAACTCAATTTTGTGAGCCCATGCTCACAAAATTTTTACCTAGCATGTCTAATGCAGGAGCCTCTAAGCGAATTAGTGATGGGAATCACTCAAAATATATTTTGGTTTGGTTTTGGTTTTCATTTTTCAAAGTGAAATTTAATTTTGGATTGGTGGATGGTTCTGGAGAGAAGAAAGAAATTTTCATCATTCCATTCGAAAAATATCATATTGTGATTTATAATTCAAGTTTCGATTTTCCATTACAATAAATTTCATTTAGTTCTTAGAGGTCGACTATGGTAGTGGAGTCAAGAATTTATACATTTTGTTTATTGATCAGTTTCTCCATATATTTAAATGATGGTTTGATTTCCATAGAATTGTATGGTATGAAAATATTATAAATAAACAAGGAGAAGGGTTCCATGAAGGAAACAATGATGGAAATTTTTACTTCCAACAATTTTCAATCCATTCAAAAATACATGAGAAATATTTCAAAAATGATAAACTTTAGATTATGGATGGGTGAATAAATAACAAAAAATACAAACAATTAGCAATGAAAAGGGAAATGAAGAGGCACGTGGGGTGAGAAATGAATAGGCAAGAAAAGACTAAAGTCTACACAACCAAGGGAAGAAGCTATGCAACCAAGAGAGGAAAAATAAAAAATAAAAAATAAAAAATAAAAATATAGACTTTGACAGAGAGGGGAGCTCACCATAGAGAGGAAGAGAAAGTAAGAAGCAACAACAAAAAAAATAAAAATAAAAAAATCACCACAGATGAAAGTGTAATGTGTGAAGCAAATGGAGGAAGATGGATGTGTGGAGTATGAAGAGAAGGCAACAGAAAAAGTAAATGAAATTCTAAGTGAAGATGTATGCAAGGGAGTGCCACAAAGTGAATATGAAATGAGAAAATAAAATATAGGTACAAAAATTAAAATAGAATAGAGATTGGGTGTAGGTTGAAGAGGAACTTGCTTAATATAGGAGTAAAAGAATTTCAAACAAAGAATTGAAACTTTTCAATTGTTTAAAGTATTTTTCCTAGAGGCTAAAAAATTAATAAATTTAATTTGAAATCAAATTTTGGAGTTATGTAAATTGAAATATTATTCTTGTATTGGTTCATTAGATTGAATTGAATTTTCTTCCATGACTTTTGTTTAATTTGAATTGATTTTAGTTGAAAAATGAAATTGTCAAATTAAGATTAAATTGACTATGATTTTTTCCAGTCGGATAAGACTTGCAATTTTTTTCTACGCCATTTGGTATTAGAGCATTTTTGCTCACTGAGAGAAGTGTAGAGAGGAAGATTTGGTGATAAAAAATTTGCAAGTCCAAATTTGAGTTGTGTGTGAAGTGGTTGTTTATCCTCTAGCAGAGATAAAGATGGGTAGAAGGTGCATAAACTTACTCCACTAAGAGAGAATGGGTAGAGGGTGCTTGAAGGGAGCATCTTCTAGAGCCTTTGTTGGGTAGAGGATAGTGTGTAAGCATGATTTTTTGTTACAGGGAGTACTTGCAATTGTAGAGAGAATTGGCTCTAGAAATTATGTGTATGTGTAGGTTGTAGAAATTGTAGATTGTGAGTGGTAGGAGGTGAGAAATATATTTTCTAGGAAGAGAATAAGGATGGTTATTAAGAGGCTAGTGAAGATTTCATACATAGAGCAGCGAGGAAGAAGGTTTATCAAATTTGTTTATGAAGAGGTAGAAGGAATCTAGGAAATATTGGATGCACTTCAGGATGGGAAAAATAAGGGACATCATTGCAGCTCTTTGATAGAGGTTTCGTAGAGAGGTGGACATGTAGGAGCAGCCCACATAAGTGTGCAAGATGAAAGCATGACACAAGTTGCAGTTATGGTAGAAGAAACAAGGAGTACAAAAATAAATTATCCATTAGATGACATGTGGATGGATGTTGGATATGTTGAGGAAAAGGGGAAAGTTGTAGTGGTGAGGCTTGAAGAGATCTTTGTGCAAAAGGATGACAACAAGGAGAATGAAGTTGGAAAAGCATGCCTTGTTGAAGGCATGGAAAAGGAGAGAAAAATGAAATTTGCATCAATGTTTGAGAAGAAAGATGAAGTTATAAACCTTGAAGGAGAGAAAAAAGTTTCAATAGTGGTGAGTCCTTTGGAGGACATGAAGAGGATGGTGGTGATGAATGGTGAAGACAAAGGTGTTCCAGTTGAAAGTGAAAGGGGAAAAATTACAACAGTGGGGAAGAAGAGGTAAATTTTGATTTTCTAAAATTTGCAATTATGAAGTATATGGTGATTTACATTAATTCAATTTGAAGAGAGTAAAGGAAGAAATCCTAAAGGTGCTAAAATTAATTGTGCAACAAAGTATTGATGAATGTGTTGGAATGTAAAAAAAAAGAGTTTGAATAAGAAGAGGTAAGTGTGGATGAGGAGATGATAAAAATATTTAATTTCTATGATGTGTATATTGATATGTGTACAGGTATAGTGGTGAGTAAGGAATGGGAAAATTTTTGGTGGAGGTGATCGAAATATGTTGGGATAGATCCCACAAGAGGAGAAGAAGAAAGATACATTGGGTGGAGATGGATGGTTCATGGTGGGTTGAATCTAATGAGGGGAAGAATGAGAGGAAGACACAATTAGAGAAGGAGGTCAATTCATGATGGAACAAATTCCATAAAGGGGAATAAAAATGAAGAGAAGATTTTGTGGAGGAAAATGACAAATGTTTTAGCCAAATGTTGGAAAATACAAAGAAAGAAAAATTGCAAGCTACCTATCATAGCATGGGAGTGTGCTGCAATTTATTTGCAATTTGAGAGAATAGTCCTACTACTCAACTCCATTTTGTGAGCCCATGCTCACAAAGTTTTACCTAGTATGTATAATGTAGGAGCATCTGGGAAAATTGGTGATCCACATCACTCAAAAAAACATTTTAGTTTGGTTTTGGTTTTCATTTTTTGAGTGTAGTTTAATTTTGGATTGATGGATGGTTGTGGAGAGAATAATGACATTGTTGTCATTCCATTGACAAAATATCATATTGCAATTTACAATTCAAGTTCCAATTTTTCTATTGCAATAAATTTCATTTAGTTCCTAGAGGTCAACTATGGCAGTGGAGTCAAGCATTTATACATTTTGTTTATTGATTGATTTCTCCATATATTTAAATGATGATTTGATCTCCATAGAATTGTATGGTATGAAAATGTTAAAAAAAATGGAGAAGGGTCCCATTAAGGCAACAATGATGGATATTCTTGCTTCCAACAATTTTCAATCCATTCAAAAATACACGAGAAATATTTCAAAAATGATAAACTTAATATAGTAGATGGGCGAATAAATAACAAAAAATACAAACAATTAACAATGAAAAGGGAAATTAAGGGGTGTGTGGGGTGAGAGATGAACAAGAAAGAAAAGACCAAACTCTACATAGCCAAGAGAGGAAAAACATAAAAACAAAAAAGGAAAATATAGACTTTTGACAGAGGGGGTCACACCATAAAGAGAAGGAGAAAGTAAGAAGCAATAACAAAAATAAAATAAAATCACCATAGCTAAAAGTGTTTAATGTGTGAAGAAAATGGAGGAAGATGGGTGCGTGGAGTATGTGTGGATATAAATTTCCTCTAGCTCCCTTCGGGTGGATTATTTTTCTGTGTTCGGCCCACACTACATATATTCCCGACCCATTTTTGCAAAGCTTCGTTTGTTGCCGCCACGTTTCCATGAGGTGCTCTCCGTAGGGACTTCTTCCTTCGCTCTCCTATTGGCCCCTGCCATGTTTCCATGTGTCAGCAACATAGGCATTTGAAAGCCACTTCCCATCACTTCCTTATCAGGCCCTGTCCATGTGCCACATAGCATCTATCAGCGTACACTTTTTGGTAGACCCCATAGTCAACACCGGTGGTAGAGACTACCTCCACATGTCTTCACTGCGGGAGATTTTCATCGCAAGGAGGAGGAATCAAAAAATGGGCCCCGACTTGTCATCATGTGTCTCTTATGTGGGGACTTCATCAAGAAGAAGGAAGGAGAAAATGGCATGCCTCGCCATATTGGCACGTTTCCTAACTGCTTTCGTGGGTAGGCAACATATGTAGGCACTATGTTCTACTGGGACGATTGCCATCATTCAAAGGGGATGCATCTGGTTCGCAAATGACCATGGTCCATGCTCAAAATATTTTATGTTGCAACGGCCATGGGAAATTATTGCTTTGTGAATATTGCTCATGATAGGGGAATCTTTTTTGTTACTAGCCTGCCAGGTGGTGGTATTTTCATCTATATGTATTGCTTCTTCCTTCCAAAAATGAGTTCGAAAGATACAGAAAAAATTGTGAAAGAAACTAGGCCTTTTTGTACTGTTTTTAGATTATTCTATAAGACTCTCAGACTATGCCATTGTTCAGCCTTTCTATTTTCTTAAACTATTTGAAAACATTATACTATGCCATTACTGTACTGAATGATTTATTTGCAAAAATTCTATGATTTCAATATAAATTATTGATTTAGATCATGTCTTTGACTCTTCTTCTCGGTAAATGTGTATGGGAATTATTTTATGCTATTGGATAAATTATTCAAGTTTTCATCTTTGATTTATGTTATTCTGGGACTTAGCAGATTACTGAATAGGCCCTTAAATCGCATCCCAAGGATAGATTTACTGTGCCTACATCTAAATCTTGGTGCATCACCTTAGTTAGATCTTTAGTTTTATATCTTCTTCTATTTCCCATTCCATAACCCCAAGTACAAAAGAAGTCGAATTCTTTAAAAATCTGGAGGTCACTTAGTTTAGCACAATTGGTCCCCCCATTAACTGAGTTTCCCATAAGGTTGTTACCTTGTCAATTTTTGGCATCAACAATTTCTTTTTTCTGGCATGCTCAATGGGATTGCTTAAATGAACCTAAATCTAAAGAGGGTGTATGATCCATCGACCTATTACTAGATCCTAAATAGTGAATAACCCTGGTTTGTTAGTGCTACTACTAGGAACAGTACAAGTCAAAACCCATATAGTGAACAATTTTCCCCCTCTACTAGCCATGTTGCCAATCGCTAGCATAAATTATGTGGCGTGGGATGCTGGAAGTCCCCTTGTAGCACCAATAGTACCCATCATTTGGGCCCCTATCTTGGTCTCCGCTTCAAAAGCTATACCTAAATTTACCAGAGATGGCTCAAGAATACCATCCAAACATCTTCAAGATGTGGTAGACATATATTTGGTGCATGGAGTTACCAACCAAAATATAGCGCTAAGGTTGCTCACAACCTCTTTCAAGGGTAAAGTGTTGGATTGGTACTGCACTCTACAAGCTAATACTATTGCTACCTAGGATAAACTTAGAGACCCTTTCTATGAAAGATTCTTGAATGATGGAGACAGGTCTTTGCTATATCATCAACTGTCAGTCATAAACCAGGCCCTATACGAAGTCGTGACTGACTTCAACGCCTGGTTCCATATAACTTGGAAGAGAATGCAAGCTACTATATGTCCATCGGTTGAGTTGGAATTCATGTTCTACTTGAAATCCATCAATGCCAACATCTTGATGATGATCCAGTCTCTTGGCAGAACCACTCTACGAGATGCATATAGTGTCATAGTCAAGGCAGAGAACAATCTGATAGACACAAGGAAGTTGTTGCCTCGACCCATCATGCCTATATTTCTTGAAATATTAGTTCTCGCCTAGGAGATGCCATCTACCAATGCATCTGCTTCACCTCAATCCATGTATACATATCTAGGCATGCCACAGAATGTCACTTCCACATCTGGCTCTTTAAATGATGAGATGAGCGACGTCAAGGAGATGTTGCAGGCTATGACCAATGAAATAACTACCATCAAGTGGAACCAATATGTGCCTCTAAAGCCAACCTACCAAAATTATCAAGGAAAACGAGCTTCCTACCAGCAAAATCAATTCCAAGGAGACTCGCACGCAAATCTGCAAGCTCAAACAACTAATCAAATAGTGTCAGTATCTACTCCGCTACAAAATGCTCACCCAAGCTCAAGAAAAGAACTGATGGTGGGGAAAAACAATCTTGTCGATGACACTAATCCTTGGTGTTTCCCCTATGGCGACACACATATGCCCCAAAACTTCCTATACAACAATCTACAACAAAAGGTGGAAAAA
>VDFB02109971.1:0-47242 GCA_007258455.2 Sequoia sempervirens
GTAATTAATACAAACACATGGAGATGTTAAACTGCAGGAATATAGGAATGTATTGCTACAGGATACTACCCGATTTTAGATAAAAAAAATTAATCAAAGAGTTAAAACAACCATTAGCAATAAGAGTAAGGGTATTAAAAATACATCATAATATTCAAATTATGAGCATATTTCAAGCTCATCATTTGGCCCCTACTTATCCTAATGATGGTCCTTCAGCATTAAGCTTTCTAGTTGTTTCTCTGAGATCAGTAGGAGTAGTATAGCTATGTAATGAAGTTCTGAATTTGTAGTAGAAACCTTTAAAACTCTGCCATCTCTCATACCTGCGGGTTTCTGTATCCTCATTAACATCTGTAGCCCGATAAGGGTAAAGTGGCCACATTAAAAATGGAGGTCAAAATGTTAATGGCAACCATAACTCAAACCTCTTCTAGAGACCAAGCTACATGTACTTCTCTGTCCTTTTGATGGCTGCTTTAAAGTTCAGAGGGCTATGAGGTTCAGATTTCCTCAGCCCAACAGTCAGTTTTTCCTATCTTGTTTTAATTCTGGAAGATGAAAGCTTCCAAAATAGATATGGTTGGTCTTAGAACTCATCATACACCTGCTTCCTGATATCAAATATTTTCATTCTTTCTGTTTGATCATTGAATCCATATGCAACAGTAAGCCAAGTTCTCAGAATTATATGGGGATCTGAGCTTTCAGGTCGTAGTGGAATAGGTTCATTCCTTTCAGCCTCTTCATAAGCCTCCAATTGTCTTCCATAATTAGTTTCATTGGCTACCCAAGACATAAGTGACCTCAGATGAATATCACTGATGTAGAGAAGCGGATTCCACTCTATTTCAGAGGGAATTATCCTACCATGCAAATAAAATTCACATAAAGAATTTTTCAACCAGCTGGGTGCTACCTGATATGCATCATAAAATTCCTTAGCTGTGTGAATAACAAGGTCTAATTTTTTTGAAATTCTCATCAATTGAAACCAAAGAAATTGCTCTTTAAGGAACATAGCATATACCCTAGGCAGTGGTCTACATTCCATAATTTTACCAGTTACCTTCATCATTTCATCCATTTTCTCTTTCATTTCTTGAATTTCCTATTTTTGTCTTTCAATTTCTTCTTTTCTTCTTCCCAAATACTTTGTTGAATTTCATTTCTAGCTAAATGGCAGAAACTCAAAGTTTGAAATTTGACAGGCCTCCATGTAGTTCTAAGGTATTCCAAATATTCAATCAATAATGTCCTTTTATAAACAACCAATGCCTGACAAGTTGTAGGGGGTAATGGGGTTTCATTGGACACTTATAATTGTTCAGGTTGTTCTTCCTCTTGCTACAGGATGGACTCTTATTGCTGCATAGGAGGAGATTGTGTTTCTTTTGAAACTTGCCTAGCTGCTTCAGCTAAGTCATTAAGACTTGGCATCCCCCTTTTATTACCACTACCCTATTGTGCTTCCTCAAGAATAATAGATGGGCTTTGTGGAAAATTCTCAGATACATTCTAAGAAACATCATGACTAAATTCCTCAGATTCATTAGAAATTACTATAACTTCAGGTTGAACGGAGGTTGAGGTAACTTTACACTGTTTCCTTGATGAAACTCCTCTTGGAAATGTTTATGAAATAACAGCTGCATAAGACACTTTTGTGGCTTTCCTCTTTCTAACTTTCCTAGAGGATTTAGACTCAACAGGAGAAGATGATGGTGAAACTGCAGTGACAATAGGCACTGCTGTAGGAGAAACTGCTATAGGGGAAGATGTTGTAGGAGTAGAACGTTTTCGTTTTTGAACATGAGGGTTAGATTCTGGGGTTTGTTATGTCCTAGATGACTCTCCTACTTTCATTTTCCCTTTTTCTTTTCTACTGGCAGACTTGGTTTATACATGGGTAGAGGGCTTTGGTGTGGAGGCTATAGGACTATGTGCTACATGAGCAGATGATTCTTGCTCTGCTTTCCTACTTGTAGATTCTACTCTCTGTTTCTTTTTCTTGCGCTATGCAGGGAGTTCTCTAGGAGGCTTTGGAAGTTGGAGACCCTTTTGTGCAACAAATTCTTTCCAAGAAAGGGGTGATACATCCCTCAAGAAATGCTCGATCAAGAGTTTAACGAGGGCATGATGGGTGACAGAGTTGTCCTTACCCCTCTCGGTTTCATGGGCTCAATGTTTTAAAAGGTTTAACAAAAAAATTGGAACATTGATAGCTAAACCATGCCTCATATGACTCAATAGCTTAAAATGATAGTAATACAAATAGGAAAAACATCCCTCACAAGTCAAATACCTGATTATGAAGGCATCATATTCTGGGTATGGAGGAGGCAGTTACACTCATTTGCATCCTTGTTTGGAAACCTCCAAGGGTCCATCTGTTGGTATTGTGAATTCTGCCCTAGAAGAGACAACATCTAAAGAAAAAATTTATCCTACCACCAGAAGCCCAGTTACTTCTGCAATCCACTCTTCTGTAATGGCTACTGTCAAACCCCACATTGTAGCTTCTCCCTCTGAAAGAGTTCTCAAAAATCACCTGCAACTTCCTTATTAAAGGAATCTAACCTCAGAAAATAATTTAGCCAACTACAATTGCTGAATGCCTGAACCATTTGAGGATTTTGCGTCAAGATTTCATGAGCTACAGGCTCATGTCTTACTAACTGGCCACCCATATTCACAAATTATCCTTGCTGAGATTCTTGAAACTCAAACTTCTTCTGAATATTCGAAAAACTTCTTCTACTTTTTGCCCTGCTTCTTTTCTGCCCTGCCATCACTTTTCTTTACTTTTCCAAGAATGAATCAAAAGATAATTGCATGAAATGATGTTTAAAAACTATCCAAATCAAGCAGTTAATTGTTGTTTAGGATAAAGACATGCAATCATATTTGGTAAGTACAAGAAAATAAAAATATCTTAACAGTTGTGACAACAGCATAAGAAAAAGTTGAAATGGATTATCCACACCCCCTACTAAAGATTTGGCATGTGTCCACACATGTGCGAAAAGATAGGCAAAGAATATGCAATGATGACTGATATGTACATATCAATTAATGAATAAATGAAATAAATAAATTATGTGACAATAAAAGATATCGCGTACAATTGTAATAAGTGCTCGTACATGCTGGGAAAGATCACAGCTCAGCATGAAATAATAGATGGAAGTGAAACCATAAATGAGGGCGGTACAACAGAGTGGATGACATGGATGGGTGATGTGGAAGAAGAGGGAATGAATGGTGGTGATGTATGAAAAATAGAGAAAGTGGCTTCCTTAAAAAGGAAACCTTTATTATGGGCATGCAATCATAGAATTTTAAAGAGATGTTGCAGGAGAAAGACCAAAGCCTTTTGCTGTAGGAGGATCAGTGGCCATATTCGAAACAAGCTACTTCATAAATTCCTCTTTGGACGTTGGCTTATGATACAACCTAAGATGGTCTCCATTAACCAGTAGCTTGAATCAGACATGATCTATTGTAGCTAATTGAACTGAACCATTATCAAACATATTTTCTATTTCATAAGGACCAAGTCATCTTGTGGTGAGTTTACCTTGATTTTCCTTGTATCTGGAATTATAGAGTAGTGCCCCATCACCAGTAGAGAATTGCTTAGTTCTGATATGGCGGTCATGCCATTTTGTCTTTGTTGCTAGATAGCTTTAGTATGCTGCAGGGCAGTTTTCCTAATTTCATCCAATGCATTCAGCTACAGGAGACGTTCCTTTTGGGCCTCTGAAATATCAATGTTAGGCTAGATAGCAGTCCTTAAGATCTTATGCTCAAACTCTATTAGCAACATGACAGTTTTTCCATAAAGTAACTCAAAATGAGTGAGCCCAGTAGTTGTTTTCCATGTTGTCCTATAAGCCCAGACTGCTTTAGGAAGGCAACTGCTCCAATCCTTCTTGTACTATCTTAGTAAGGATTGCCTCAATTTCTCTATTGGTAACCTCTGCCTGATCATTGGCTTGAGGGTGATAGGGGCTAGACTTTTTGTGCCTGATCTTGTAATCATTCATCAATATAATGATTAAGTTTGATGTAAACTGAGCTCCCTGATCAATAACAAGTTCCCTTGGGACTCCAAACTGAATAAAAATCTGCTCATATAGGAACTCAACAACTTTATTTTCATGGGCATGTGGACATCATTGCTTTCACTTCTACCCTCTTGGTTATATAATCAGTGGAAACCAAAATGTATGATTTCTCATTGGATGGAGAATCAATAGGCCCAAAAAAATCCATGCCCCACTTGTGAAAGGGACTGACTACCACTTGAGGATACAGGGGCATTTCATCAAATCTTGTTGGTCTCCCCATGCGTTGACATCTTTTACATTTTCTGGTGTAGGTTGTTGCATCTTTGTGTAGTGTGGGCCAATAGTATCTTGTAGCAAGCACTTTCATAGATGTTCTCTTAGCTACAAAGTTCCCACCACATGGCTCATCATGACAGGCATACAAAATGTCATAGGTCTCTTCTTCCCTAACACACCTTCTCATGACTTGGTAAGGTCCTGTATAAAATAAACAGTCTGCAATCCATGAAAAGTTAAAACTTTTCTCTACCAACAATTGCCTTTCCTTTGGTGAGAAGTGGGCTGGGATCTTGTTGGCTACTAAATAATTTGCAATATCTGCATACTATGGGGTTTGAACAACAATTGAAAATAGATGTTCATCGGGAAATCTATCATCAAGTACCTCAGGGGTGGCATATGTGGTTGTTTGAAGTCTTGACAAGAAATCAACCACCACATTAGCCCAGCCTAGCTTATTAGTAACTGTGATATCAAATTCCTACAATAATAGGAGCCATCTTGCTAATCTGCTAGATATGGTAAACTTATTCATGAGGTACCTTATTGCTGCATGATTTGTATGGACAAATATTTGGTAACCAGTGACATAATGTCAAAACTTGTTCAGGGCATATACAACTGCTAGCAATTCTTTCTTTGTGATAGTATAGTTTAATTCAAGGCCTTGAAGGTTTTTGCTAATGAAATATATGGCATGCTCTATGGAATTCTCTTTCTGTTCTAAACTGCCCCTATGGCATTATCAGAAGCATCTGTGTGTATATGAAAGAGAAAACTCCACTTCAGTCCCTGAGGAACAGGTGCCTGAGTAAGTAAGTTTTTAAGCTACAGAAAAGATTTATCACAGGCCTCAGTCTAGTTGAATTCATAATCCTTAGTCAATAAGGCATATAATGGACTGGCTATTTTGTTGAAATATTTGATAAATCTTCTATAATTTACAACATGTCCTAGGAAGCTTCTAACATCCTTTTGTTTCATAGGTGTTTGCAAAGTTAGAATAAATTCTATTTTTGCATGATCAACTTGAATTCCTACTTGAGAGATATGATGGCCTAAAACAATTCCCTCTTGCATCATCATGAAACACTTCTCACTATTCAAAAACAAATTGTGCTTCTTACATCTTTTCAACACTTTCTCCAAATTTGGTAATCCTTCTTCATAAGTAGCTCCATAAGTGGTGAAGTCATCCATGTAGATTTTCATAGAGTCATGAGAAATGTCAACAAAATAACTAATCACTACCCATTGAAATGTTGCATGTGCATTACACAGGCCAAAAGGTAAGAAAAAGTAGGAAAAAGTGCCCCATGGACTAGTAAAAGTTGTTTTGTCTTGATCCTCAGGGGTAATTCTAATTTGATTATACCCACTATATCCATCCAAAAAGGAGAAATACTTTTTACTAAATAATGAGTCTAGCACCTGGTCAACAAATGGCAGTGGTAAGTGATCATTTTTAGTTGTTGTGTTCAACTTCCTTTAGTCTACACAAACTCTCCATTTTCCACCTTTTTTAGGAACAATCACCAATGAAGATACCCATTGACTGTCTGAAATGGGGTAGATAAAACCAACATCAAACAATTTTTGAAGCTCACTTTTAACTATTTCCCTGAGTGCTGGGTTTATCCTTCTTTGAGGCTGCCTAACAGGTGAACAATCTTCATTAATGTAGATCCTATGAGTACAGAGTTGAGGATCTATTCCCTTCATATCTCAATAGTCTCATACAAAAGCTTTGTGTTATTTTTGCAACATTGTGACTAGGGCAAATTGTTGAGATTGAGGCAACTTATTATTGATGTTCAGACAACGGCCTGGAGACACTTCTACTTACTTGGTAAGATCATTCATGGAGGTTGCCGATAAAGGTGGTGTCTTTACTTCATATGGAAGAAAATTGTGATAAACTGCAAGAGATTTAGGTGGCAGGCTCTCAAAATTCAGTTGCTACAGGAAACACTGCTGAGAACAACTATCTGGAACGGATGGGCTACTCAAATTAGAGTTGGACTGCAAAATGTGTAAAAGCAGGTCATCCTCACTCTGAAGCTGTGAAAACAGATTAGTTTGTGCAGCATCATTAGCTGAATCAATGAATTAACTTCTTTAGTTTCCTCTTCTAAATCTGGCCAAATTGGTTTAGACAAGTCTGGTTGAGGTTGGGCAAGTGGGTATAAAGCCAATTTCTTTCTTGACTGACCATAAAAAATTGTCATATCTCCTGAGTGGCATCCTATAAAAGAATCAGCTATGGCTAACCATGGTCTACTTAGGATGAGACGATATCCTCCCAAAGTTTTCTTAGTGGACAATATGGTGAAATCTGCTGGGTATTCCCAAGATTCAAGGATGACAATGATATCTTCTACCACTCCATCAAGTGTTACCATGGAACTATCAACAAGTTGCATGACGGTAGGTGTAGACTGAATGGTTAGGATATTCAAATACTCCATAGTATGCCTAGTCATTACATTGATGGCTACACCAAGGTCAATCAAAACATTATTTACTATCTAGCTATTAATATTTATTTGTACCACATGACTCCCAAGATCAATATATTTTGGAATGACTACCTTCCCCAACATAATATTTGCCAACTGTCCTAAAACATGTATAGTTTGGGGATCTTTTTCCTTTCTTCCTGATTTCTTTAAACAAGCCTCTTTAATGGCTTTTCCATAAATTGGGACATCTTTAATGGCTTGAAAAAGGGGAATTTGAATGTGTACATTCTTTAGCTGATCCAAAATATAAAAGGTAGGCTGTTCCATAGACTTGGATGTAGTAATTTGCAATTTCTGAGGAAAAGGCAGTTTGGCCTGATGTTGCAGGACAGGTTCCTTAGAGACAGTATCTGATACAGGTATATGTTTTGCATGATCAATAGGTTGTTCAGAGGTAGAGTCTAGAATCTTTGTAATTATAGGTGGCTGTGGAGTAGGGAGAGTGGTTCCAGACCTAAGATGGATATCACTAATATTCAGGGCATAAGATGGATACTGATTGGCTTCTGCAAAGTACATAGGCTATTGTTGCTGCTGCTGCTTGTTATTAGGATTTGACAATGGTTGAGCAAGCATAGGCATTTGTTTTGGAGGGCTAGTATTTGTTGTAGGTGCTGTAGGAGGTGAAATGAGGGCCAGAGGTTGTGGCTGCTGAAGCTGCAGGGATCCAAAGGATTGGTTCTACCATTGTTGAGGACCTCTCCATTGAGGATTATGCTGCCAGTTACCTGGGGGTGGAGTCCATTGTCCTTGTGACTGCTTCCAACCTCCTTGAGGAGATTGCCATTGAGGACTCTGATAGTTAGGCCAGTGTGGTTGAGAATTATTCCAAGGTGGTGATGGGCCATATGTAGGTTGCCATTGGTTATTGTAATTAGAATAAGGATGACCAAAAGTCAAAGGATCTTGAGGCAAAACTTTTCTTTGAGCCCATAATCGCCTTTGTGCAATGAAGAATACTTGTTCATCATCACCCTCTACTATCTTAAAATCAGTAGGTAATTGCTTAGCTTCTAGGTTAGCCACCATCTTACATCTATAGTCACGTTTCTTCTGTCTGCAATGTGGTCATAACTCAGCCAAGATTGCTTCAGCTTCCTCATGTTTCTTTTGAGCTTGCATAGTATCCAACTGTGTAGCCATATTGTTTATGATATCCTACTTGAAATTGGACAGCAAATTTGTGATCTCCATCTGTGAAACTCTATTAGTAAAAGAATTTCCCACTGTGGCTTGATGACCTCTACCCTTCTTAACAAGTGCTCAAGAGTAGTTGCAACATATTTTCTTGATATCATCCCAAGGCATTTGGGTTATATCTCCTCCTCCCATCAGGTCCAAGGCATCTATACATGTGTCACTGATTCCCCTTAGAAAAATTAGTTTTTGATATTCTTCATTGAGAGTATGGTCTGAATTCTTTTCCAGGGAAAACAAGAATCTTGAGATATAGTCTTCCAGGCTTTCATCCTCCTTTTGTTGAATTTTGAATATATCATCTGCCTTACTACCACTCTTACAATATTCCTTGTATTTCTTAAGAAGTTTGGTTTGCATGGCTTCCCAACTATCAACAACACCCCTTCCCAAAATCATGAACCATCTAAGAGCTCCTTCTTTCAAAGTAGTAGGAAACAACTTCAGTCTGTGAGCATCTGAAGTGTAATCATAGCTATGACAAAGAATGCCAAACTCAAACAAGAAAGTTTCTAGGTCCTCTGTAACTAGTCCATAAAACTTGGGAAGTAATGAAGAAGGAATATTTTTAAGGCTATCATTATCTTGTTGAGCAATGATGGGGAATTCAAAAGCAGGAGGTTGATTACGTGGATTTCGTGCCATATTTGCTTGATGGAGTATCAAAGCAAATGAATTTTCTTCAGGTTCTTCATCAGTTGTGTGAAATGGCAATTCAACAAATAGGTTTTCAGCAAATGGATTGATATCTTGGTCTCCTCCTTCCTCAAATAGATTATAAGCTTGTTCAAAATTGTTATCAATGAATGGAAGGTTAGGGAGGAATCTTTCCAGAGTGTCACTTCTTATATGCATGCAATAGAATGAATGGTAAATTAGAGGAATTTTGAAAATGCTTGAATAACAGACTAAACTACTGCTAATAATGACTATGACAGGTTCTTAGCTTGACACCATCCCCGACAACAGGGCCAAAAATGGTCGTGCCCACAAAAAGACATAAAAGTCATGGAAAATCCTAACTTGGGAATTTGACATTTCAGCAGACAACTAACATCTTCTTATGGTCATTCATTTACATTGTCAAACCATGGAACATATACTTGAAATGGAGCGGCGCTGTATGTGCACTAAGAACCAGTTTTAGTCACAATTTGCTAGAAATAAATGCTTGGAAGGAATTCTACTTATGCTACAGGAATGTAATGTAAAGTATTCTTAACTTAAGCATAACTTAATCAAAGCAGAAATCATGACAACTATTACTAAGAAACAAACTATGAACTGGGCTTATCCTGCAGGAACAAACACAGGGATGGATTCCTGATGCTACAGGAACAATATAAGACTGAGTTTGTATTGAAACCTTTGAGAATAAAATCTAACTTATAATCAATAGAAGATAAACAACTAACTACAGATACTCACTAAGTGGGCCCCCTTAGCAAGCATCAACTAGTTTATGCAAGAATTGAACTCAGAACTTCATCAACTTTTATTCATGAACTTGGAATCATATACATTGATTGTTCTACTTGTCAAAAAACTAACACAAAACTATGATTCTTATTATAATACTAAATTTTACATGCTATGCTTTCCCACTCATGCAAGAGGAACACTTATTTATATTAGAAAAGCAACTAACTACCTAACTCAACAGAGAAAGACGTGGACATAAGTACATCTTGAAACCGAGGAACAAACTTCTCATGAAGGCATATCTGTTCAACATGATTTAGAGAGAATTTAGTATTCCACTCTTCCTAGATTAATGACCACTTAGATTTCTTCCCAACGACCTGGTCAGAGAGTCTTCGCTAGAACAACTTCCTCGACCTGTGCTGGAAATGGACTTTATTGCAGGGCTGAGATATGATGTGCTTGACTCGTTCATGCTCCCTTCAACAACCTGTGATGCACATAGCGACATAAGCGAAAGAAAGCATGCATGGAAAATAACACAATACACATTCGTTAATCACATATTAAATCAACTTCATTATCCAAAAACCACATGCATTATATCAGTCATTCAAGAGGTCAAACAGGATAATTAATACAGACATATGGAGATGTTAAACTGTAGGAATGTAGGAATGTATTGCTACATGATACTACCTGATTTTAGATAAAAATTTTTTTAATTAAACAGTTAAAAAACCATTAGCAATAAGAGTAAGGGTATTAAAAATACATCATAATATTCATATTATAAGCATATTTCAAACTCATCAGTAGGGGTAGCGTATGCCTCATAGAAATGGGGTGTCATGGTGATCCCTACCTTCTCAAACCTACTGCATTGGCAAGCTAGTGAGTGAGATAGATTGCCAATGCTCCACTAGATTGCCAATGTGGTAGGGTTGAGAAGGTAGGGGCAACATATGCCTCATAGAAATGGGGTGCCACCACCCCATTTCTATGAGGCATACGCTGCCACTACCTTCTCAACCCTACTGCATTGGCAAGCTAGTGGAGTGTTGGAAAACCCTAAACCCCATTTCTATGATGCATACGCTGCCCCTACCTTCTCAACCCTACCACATTGGCAAGCTAGTGAGTGGGCTAGCTTGCCAACACTCCACTAGCTTGCCAATAGGGTAGGGTTGAGAAGGTAAGGGAAATGTGGTAGCAACCTGGGTGGTGAAGACCCCAACCAACTCAAAAGCGACAAAGAATTGAGGGCATCGATTCAAATGAATTATGGGCATTCTCGGGGAGACTGCCTCAAAAAGATAAAAAAGTTGTTGAGGCATTGAGAACACTAATTGAAGAGTACTGGAAGAATAATACAAGGCCATCTCTGAATCAAAGGGATGTGGTAGGAAGGAGAATCGGTAGTCGGAACCATGAGCCACATCCAAAGCATTTTTTGGATATGACTCAAACCCAATTTTTTCATAAATTTCAAATGGATTATCTTCAAATTAGTATTTGTCAAATATTTTTTGAAATGATTAAACCTTTTTATGTCAAGATAAATCACTCACACACTACTTGTTGTTGTAGACTACATATTGAATTCTCTAACCATTATGATGTTTATCATTCTATATGTTGTGATTTGCATACTAAAAATGTTTTGCAGGATTGTGGCATAAAAGCCCCACCAAAATCTTCAAGAGAGTTCTTATCAAAGAATTTAAGTGAAATAGAGGATGGCCAAATATTTAGAAGATTTGGTTGTTTAGAAGATTCCAGTGTATGAATTTATGTTCATGTTTTGTGACAATATAGTGTATGAGTATGGAAGTCATACCCATAGAGCCCAATGGCTGGACACAAAATTCAAGCTATGCAAGGACACCTTTCTAGTTGGCAACATAGTATCATTGGTTGAATTTACAAAGAACTATACTTTACAGCCATAGCGTGAGGTATAGTCATAGTATTACAACTTCACACAAGTTTCGATATTTGTGCAAATAACATTCATTCATGCAGCTGATAGTACAAAGGACCAAAGAAAGGTATTGAGGGAGTATCATTTTTATATTAGTGATGATCACACATTCTCCAGAGTTTGTGCAAGGTTGCTTCCATATGTTCTACAATGATTTGGCTTAGTGAGGCATAACATATGATCGACATTTAATATGGTTAGATAACTATGCAACACAGTTCAAGAACTAGTGCATGTTCTACTGGTTGAGAAAGATGCATGTCATTATAGGTGTAAAAAATATTTAGAACTTTTATGAGGTCGAGCATGGAAAGGGGGAGCATGATGGTGTAGGAGCATGCGTGAAAAGAGAATTAGCATGAGAAGAGATAAAGTATAAAGATAGTGTAAAGTTGACAGATGCAAGATAAAATGTCAAGTGGTGTAATGTTTTGATGGGTCCAGGTAATGAAGGTACATCTTCAGTTCGTAGGTATTTTTGGTTGATGGATGATACTAACATTGCACCATATGAGGATTGTTGTACACTAACAAGATTGAGTGAACTACACTCTTTCCTTAGCTCAAATGCAGGTTCATGGAGTATTCATACATGGAAGATAGCATGTTTTTATTCTTCATGTACAATACAAGCTTTGAATGATTGTGAGTTAGGGGAGTGGGTTGAAAAATGGTTGACAAGTTATCGTAGCCCACTTCACACATATCGCCCTTCAATGTTATTGGAACTAACACATATGGAATCATCAGTCGACTTTGACCACGTATTAGATTTAGTTCAACCAGGTAATATATCTTCTTGCTTAGTTTTTGAAATTCCATATTGTTATATTACTTTGTAGTGTATTCATAATGTTGACTAATTTTGAGAGATTTGTTATGTAGGGAAAGTTTATGCAGTTATTGTAGATGAAAACAATGAAGAGGGAATGAACTATTACTTGTGTCATTGTGTTGAGGCCAAAAAGAAATTGGAGGCCCCAATTATAGATGGAAAAAACATCGAATACCCTATAGGATCGATTATTGCTACTAGAGTGTGGCTTAGAAGGTACTCACATAAGAGTGTTAAATATTGGTTATTTCAGGACTTTGACATGCATTGTAAGATTCCTCATTACTCGAACCTTGTCATGGTATCCAATTTTTGTTTGACCAAATATGGGGGTAGACCTTTGAACAAGGTCTTGTGGAAGGTTCATGAGTCTAACCACGAAGCAATATTGGACACAATAAAGAGGGAGCAGACCTAGATGGTTTGTTGGATTAATTTTTAAGTATGCACATCGGTTCTTATTAATCTATACTTGTATGCGCATTAATTTGTTTGATGAAAATGCTATCATCTTCTTTTACTTTTCCTATTTTTAAGTAACCTACTATAAATTGATTGATGTCCCCTTGCAGAAAATGCAAATTTATGAGCCATCTAAGAGAAAGTCAGCCAGAAAAGGAATGCAACATCCTTATTTTGATGATCTTGACAAATCTCAATCATGGTTTTAAGCCATTACAAAAGTGTGTGCAAATGCTGGTGAGGGACTTTCAAGTTATTCATTTGAAGTTAACCTTATCATGAGCAGCAATGATGTAGACATTATAAGAGCATCTCAAATTTCAACTTACTCTATTCATAAGAGGTGTTGTGTGTAATAGGTATCTTGGAACTCACAATGAAGATGTATGACCAGGAGTGACTAAGTTGAAAGACTGGCATGCCTATCTGTAAGTTCCTTCCATCTATTTTCATTTCATTTCCATTTTGGATGCTCTTTCTTTTTCTCTTTTACTTTTCATATTTGTAAGTAAACTACTAAAAATTGATTGGTCTCTCATTGCAGAAAATGCTGATTTATGAGCCATCAAAGAGAATCTCAGCCAAAAAACCAATGTAGTTACATCCTTATTTTGATGATCTTGAGAAATCTCAATTTGGATTTGAAGCCATTATAAAAGATCATGTGAAGCTTAGCGAGGGAATCTCAAGTTACTCAATTGAAGTTAACCTCACAATGAGCACCTATGATATAGACATTTAAAGAGAATCTTGAATGTATGAGTGACATTGTAAAAGATCTGTGAGAATGAAGTTCCTAAGGAATTGTAATGAGATTTACTCAAATATTGTAATTTTGGAGTTCATGTTTGGTGCAGTAGCACCTTGTTTTGTAAATGCCTTCAATAGGAAAATTTGAAAAATTTGAATTTTGAAATGTAAACAATGTGAAAAAGGTCATGTGAAGGTCATGTGTAATGTATTCAAACTCTCAAAGAGGTCATTAGGTGATTAGAGAAGTGATATTGCACAAAAGATGTCATTTGGTGTAAAAATGCAAAACTTGCATTAGTTGCACAATTGCAAAATTAGTAAATAAAGGATGATGTTTTTTGTATTTGCAACACTTTTCCTTTTTTGTTTCAAGCTTGTGCGGATTGTATAGCACCTTATACTTTGATTGTTGATTAGTTTTCAAATGTAACAATTGAATTTTGAAATGTAAAATGTATGTAAAAGGTCATGTGATATAGTCAATATGATGGCTTTTGGATTGATGCAATAGGGGGAGGCCTGCAACACACAAAGTCACAATTCCAATCTGCAAACACAACTGTCAGGCCATAAACTCACAATTTCATCATTTCTTCAAAATCACTCTTTTCCCTTGTAGCACTAGGAATCAACTCAATCGGGTAACTTATCTCAATGAAACCTCATTATTCCATGACATGAACCTCTTCAAGGACCCATTTGAACAAACTTTGACATACTCAAAATCCACCTATGATCACTTCAGACTAGAGCACTCAAATTTCATCTTTTCACTATTTTAGGCTTCTAATTAGCCTCTTTTTCCAAAGCAACTATACTTGAAACTTATCCAAACCCTAAAAAACCTTGGGGAAGCAATTTAAATGTGCCAAAACCTCCAAAACCACAATCAGACCTCAAACATACCACCGTACAAAGGGTAATCCATAAAACCCTACTTTTTAGCCAAAACTCTAGGGGTTTATTGAAAAAGTCACTTCCCAATCTACCCAAAACACAAAACCTCTTCAAACAAGTTTGAATTGGTCCATACAATCTTAATCAAACATGAAATAATACTGAATTCTCACAAAACTCACTTTGGCCCACCAAAATCTCCACTTTTCATGAGGAAAACTCATATTTTCACATTAGGGCATCACACCCAACACAATATCAGACCTCCCCTTCATAAAAAATCTTGAAACCACCTATTTCCAACTAAAACAATCCCATTCCACCAATCACAGTAGTCACAGGGGGTAGAATGGGCAAAATAAACATTTATGTGACTTTGAACACCTCAAAAATAGGGTTAACAGGGCAGATTAAGAAAATTTGAGATAAAACTCCACAAATTTAAAATAAGACTCAAAATTTTGAAAATGCAAGTTAACACATGCTATAAGATATTTCCATAGTTTTCAAGTCAAAACACCCCTATACGAGATCGTACAAGTCTGCCAAGAATGGAAAAATACATAAAATCAAATCAAAAGTAGTGCTAATCAACTTTTATTGCTTCAAATCTTAAAGATCTCCCTCTCATTGAGTATTTACAATATATTTATAATTCCTCTACTTCAAACTAAACTTTCCCAATGAATCTAACTACCTTTTAAACTCTTTAACTGTTCGATCCCTTAAGAGTCCAAAGTGTGAAATGGTTGCAAACTTCAACGTGTTGTTACTCAGATACTGTGATACTTAGAAACTCTTGTCTAATCCTATAGAATCATGTTGGGTGCCTCTACAAAAACCTCTCTTAGTTTTGGCTATCTCAGAGTGGTTTTCTTGTGGCGGCATATTTTCACTTGATGAAAAAAATGTCAAATGCAAGTAGTGCAAAGTTGCAAAGTAGTGCAACTTTCGTTCTGCAATTCTTGTGACCAAACATACTATTCCAATGTGTCTAAATAGGTATGTTTACACTAGGAATAGTCCTAATTTTCACCTAAAAATGTGGAATCGCTCCGAGCTACGTTCAACCAAATCGATTCTTTAAGCGTCCAAAGTGCAAACTGGTTGTAAACTTTAGCATGTTGTTACTTGAATACTGTGATGCTTAGAAAATTCTCATTTGATCCTATAGGATCACGTTGGGTGCCTCTACAAAAACCTATCTCTATTTTGGCTATCTCAGAGTGGTTTTTCTGTGACAACGAATTTTCACTTGATGAAAAAAGTGTCAAATGCAAGCAGTGCAAAGCTGCAAAGTGGTGCAACTTTTGTTCTGCAACTCGTGTGACCAAAAAACTATTCCAACACGTCTGAATAGGTATTTTTATGCTAGGAATGGTCCTCTTTCACACCCAAACATGCATAATTGCTTTGAGCTATGTTGAATTGAATCGTTTCCTTAAGAGTCCAAAGTGCAAAATGGCTACAACCTTTAGCATGTTGTTACTCAGATACCATGACACTTAGAAACTTCTCGACTGATCCTATAGGATCATGTTGGGCCCCTCTACAAAAAATCTCTCGGTTTTGGCTATCTTAGAGTGGTTTTCTTGTCACGGTAGATTTTCACTTGATGGAAAAAGTGTCAAATGCAAACAGTGCAAAGTTGCAAAGTGGTGCAACTTTCATTCTGCAACTCGTGTAACCAAATGGACTAATCCAATGCATATAAATAGGTATATTTATACTAGGAATGGTCCTCTTTCACACTTAAACACGCGGAATCACTCTGAGCTATGTTCAACTAGATCGATTCCTTAAGAGTCCAAAGTGCAAAATGGCTGCAAAATTCAACATGTTGTTACTCGGATACCATGATCATTAGAAACTTCTCGTCTAATCCTATAGGATTATGTTGGGCCCCTCTACAAAAACCTCTCTCAGTTTTGGCTATCTCAAAGTGGTTTACTTGTGGCAGTGGATTTTCACTTGATGGAAAAAGTGTCAAATGCAAGCAGTGCAAAGTTGCAAAGTGGTGCAACTTTCATTCTGCAACTTGTGTGATCAAACAAACTATTCCAATGCATTTGAATAGGTATGTTTATACTAGGCATGGTCCTTCACACCCAAACATGTGGAATCGCTCTGAACTATGTTTAAACAGATCGATCCCTTAAGGGTCCAAAGTGCAAAATGGATGCAAACTTTAGTATATTGTTAATTAGATACCATTATATTTAGAAACTTCTCATTTGGTCCTACAAGATTACATTGGGCTCATCTACAAAAACCTCTCTCGGTTTTGGCTATCTTGGAGTGGTTTTTCCGTGGCGGCGAATTTTCACTTGATGGAAAAAGTGTCAAATGCAAGCAATGCAAAGTTGCAAAGTGGTGCAACTTTCGTTCTGGAACTCGTGTGACCAAACAGACTATTCCAACACATATGAATAGGTATGTTTATGCTATGCATGACCCTCTTTCACACCCAAACATACAGAATCATTCTGAATTACGTTCAACTGGACCGATCCCTTAAGGGTCGAATGTGCAAAAGGGAAGCAAACTTCAATATGTTGTTACTCAGATACTGTGACACATAGAAACTTCTCATCTGATCTTATAAGATTGAATTGGGACCCTCTACAAAAACCTCTCTCGGTTTTGGCTATCTTAGAGTGGTTTTCCCATGGCGGTAGATTTTCACTTGATGGAAAAAGTGTCAAATGCAAGTAGTGCAAAGTTGCAAAGTGGTACAACTTTCGTTCTACAACTCATGTGACTAAAATTTTTTTTTCAACCCATCTGAATAGGTATGTTTACGCTAGGCATGGTCCTATTTTGCACCCAAACATGCGGAATTGCTCTGAGCTACGTTCAATCAGACTGATCCCTTTAGGGTCCAAAGTGCAAAAGGGAAGAAAAATTTGATGAGCTATTATTTGGAAAACCTGATGCTTACGAACTCTCCATCTGAGCCTATGGGATCCCATTGGGCCCCTCTACAATAACCTCTCTTGGTTTTGGTTATATTAGAGTTATTTTTCCATGGTATCCAATTTTCACTTGATGGAAAAAGTGTTAAATTGAAGCAACATGTAAAGTTGTAAAGTAGTGCAACTTTCATTTTGCAATTCGTGTGACCAAACTAATTGTTTCAACGTGTCCTGATAGGTAGGTTTACACTAGGCATGGTCCTTTTTTGAACCCAAACACGTGGAATTTATCCGAGCTACGTTCAATCGGCTTGATCCCTTATGATGGCATGCAAAACAATGGAAAAGAGAAACATACACATGATAGTTGAGAAGTCTGATTATTCCACGCAAAAAGCATATGATCATTGGTGCATAACACCTTGCTCCTCCATTTGATGAAGAAGGTCTAGTTTAGTGGTTTTAGTGATTATAATGTCAAATAAGGCCATGATAGGCCATTTTGTAATCTTGCTTTTAGTTTTGAGTTAGTGTGGGGTCATTTGAGTGAATTATGTAAGTACGAATTAAAAAATAGCATTGGTAAAGACATGCAAGAGATTACTAACATTGCCCCTGTTCAAAATTTAGAATTTAGGCCTTAAAAGCAAGGCTAGACGAGGTGAAAAGAAGAAATTGCTTGAGAATAAGTTAGAATAGGTTGGAAATAGGGTGAGGTTGTAGAGTTTGATGTGTTCAAACAGTTTGCAAGGATGAGGGAGGTCAAAATTGTGTTATGGCATGATGCCCTAATTGGGAATAGAAGGGTTTTCAATGAAAAAGAGAGGTTTGAGGGAGTAAAAGTGGGTAAAGTCAAGGGGAAACATAATTTGGTAAATGCTGCCCAATGGTGTTTTCCAATTGGAAGAGTGATTGAGAGCATGTTGATTTGTTAAATAGACCTATTCGGGGGTCTAGGACAACATTGAGTCCATTTCTTATTTGTATTAGAAATTATAACTTTCTTTCTCCTGAGTCCATTTCATGTACAAGAAATCATATTGCAAAAATTTGACATATAAATCGTTCGACGTGTTTGTATGGTGACGCATCAAGAACATAACAATTCATTTTGCACTATCAAGATTATGTTGTGAAAATGTTTAAAGACTATTGAAGATAAATTTTTGTATGATAATGTGTCAAGAATTTAACTACATCTACTCTAAATATTATGTTTTGTAAGTGTTGTGAAGATTATGTATCCTTTGCTTAATTGAGTTGTTTCAATCAAAGGATTAAATATATTGGAATCTTTTTATGAATCATTTCATAGAATACCAATTGAAAACATGTTTTTGGATTTTAGATAAAGTTGTTTAGCATCAATCAATTAATATTCAAGAAAAACCATGAAGGACAATAATGATCAATGCTAGGGCTAACCAATTAGTAAGTATACACGTGAATACATAGTATACACAAATTAATACAAAGTATACACAAATTAATACAAATTATATGCACAAATACAAGTTATATGCATGAAAACACGTAAATCGCAAAGCATACATTGGAACACATGTAAATTGTAAAGTATACACTTGAATACATGTAACTCATATGTATTGAACCATCAATTTAGAATGCAAATATGGAAACCATCGATAAAAAATATTTGTATTAACCAAATAGCCATGTAGGCATTGTTAGAAACCAAGATCTGAAATGCAAACCAAAAAGGGCCTTCCACAGAAGAGAAAAATCAGAAAAGGAAAAGCTCTGCAAAAGATGTGCAAAAATTTATTATTCAAGAATTCTTAATTACAAGATATGTTTTGCTTTATAAAAGAAAAGATGCATAACCCTAATCTTATCTTGAGCAACAAGATAGCTCAGCAAGATAAGGATGACAATAATAAACCTAGGAATTAAATATTACCTAAGTAAAGTTATAGAAGTGTAATTAAATATTAATTACACTAAAACCCCCCCATAAGTGCAACTTAGGGAGACTAAAAAATCATGCACCTAAAACTAAGATGAATGCAAGAAAGCATGAATGGGTCCCGACAACAAGGCCTGATCAGGTACCCATGTACAAATGCAATAATGAAGTAGAGAAGGAAAACCCAGTGGGACAAAACCCCCCTACATTGAGATGACTGTTGCAAAGAAGTGCTGGAAGAACACTGTGGAGTAACAATGGAACCACAATTTGACAAGCAAAGAAAGATACTTCTTTCTACAAGAAACCAAAAATGGAATCATAATAATGTGACAGCAGACTCGATGCCACGAAACACTAGAAAACTCACAAACTGGAGCAACCCTGGAATCTGTGAAGCAACAGCAGATGAGATGATGACAAAATTTGGAAACTGTGTATCTCGATGCCAATGCCAAACTGAGACTAAAACTCTTCCATGGGAAGGAGTACCATAAAGACTTTGGAACATTAACTATAAAAACATGGCTCTCAAACTGAGAAGGATCTGAACTAATGCGGATCAATAACCATAATCTCTCAACTGAAGTGTGAACCGATGTGAATCTGATATGTGTCAAGCTAGACAAGAAAGTGGCCAAAAGAACTAAGAAACCAGATAACCCATGCGAGTTGCCATGAAAACAAGATGGAGATCAAAGTGAAAACTGCACTCTAATCAAATTTATTATGCAAGAAACCCCCCTGATGGAACTTTATCTTAGCTCATTTATTACAATAACCCAACGATTGTAAAATGAGAGAATGCAAATACATGCATAAACAAAAACTAAGATGATGTGGTACTAAAATGAAGTACAAATATTCAAGTTTCACATTTCCAACTGTCAAAACATCCAAGTAATCTCCAAAACACCCATCGGGACAAATCTGGAATAATGATCAACTTGGGATAGATACATAAAAAAGTGCATGGACAGTAATGTAGAGCTCCTTAATACCTTTCCAATGCCACAAAGAAGACAAAAATTGAAGATCGTGGCAAAAAGTTATGAGCTCGGAAGCCATAAATGAACATCTGACTTCAAAAAACAATATGTAGATAAATAGAAAAATATAGAAAAATAAACTACACCACTAGAAACTTCTTAGAACCAGCTTTCCGATGATATCTCGTTTGCCCAATTTCGATACCGTATGCCCAAGTTATGCCAAAAAGAAAAAAAGTGCTCTTTTAGGGAAAATCAGGGCTAGGAGGGGGCTTGGAGAGCTGTACGGCTGCTTACATCATGTTGACATTAGTACTTCACAAGAAAGATTTTGATGGCCTCGAGGAAATCGGGGCAAAAAAGTGCCCCCTTTGCCGAAAAATTTTAACAGTCGCCGGTATATTCTCTCTAGGTTCCAGAATATTTCTTTGCCGGTTGGGGGTTGGGCATGGGCCCTTGGTCTCTGATGTGACCTGTGCTAGTGGGATGGGGCTGGTCGTGGGCTAGGCGCATAGTGCCTGGTCCCCCATATGACTGGGCCGGCGGAGGTTGAGCCTGCGGGGGCTATGTGGCCGAGCAGCGTTTGGGTGGTGGAGATGGGCGGCGGCGGTGGACCGGTGGCCATCTAGTGGCCGCTAGGTGGCAGAAAACTTTTGAACTATAGGTGCCTGCACAGTCCCTGAAAAAACACATTTTTTAATTTTATTTTCGATTTTTGTGCCTCGAGGAGTGTGCTGGGGAGGCCGTAGGCCCCCAGGAATTTTTTTTTCCTTTCAGACCAACTTCACCAAAATTGACGAAATGAAAGGAGATCTTAGGGTTTTTGGCCACTGTGAACGTGATGGTGACCTCCGTTTGTGCCCAAAATGCTCCAAAAATTTAGTTACCTCCAGAGCTTGCAAAAAATCACCGAGCTTCAAACCCTCATAGATCTAGCAAATGATGACCAAAATTTGCAAAACAAAAGCCAATCTTAACTTTTTCCAGCTCTCTGAATCTAATGGTGAAGCCCAATCTAATCCAAAATGCCTCATGAATAAACTCAAGGCATGATACCCTCGAGAAATCCCGAACAAACTCTACAATGTTTTTCTCAAAAATTTGAGAAGGGGTTGCAAATCAAGGCTCTGATACCATGTTAGAAACCAAGATCTGAAATGCAAACCAAAAAAGGCCTTCCGCAGTAAGAGAAAAATCATAAAAGGCAAAGCTTTGCAAAAGATGTGCAAAAAATTATTATTAAGGAATTCTTAATTAGAAGATATGATTTGCTTTATAAAAGCAAAGATGCATAACCCTAATCTTATCTTGAGCAACAAGATAGCTCAACAAGATAAGGATGAGAATAATAAACCTAGGAATTAAATATTGCCTAAGTAAAGTTATGCAAGTGTAATTAAATATTAATTACACTAACACCCCCATAAGTGCAACTTAGGGAGACTAAAAAAGTATGCACCTAAAACTAAGATGAATGCAAGAAAGCATGAATGGGTTCCGACAATAAGGCTGATCAAGTACCCATGTACAAATGCAATAATGAAGTAGAGAAGGAAAACCTAGTGGGACAAAACCCCCGTACAATGAGATGACTGCTGCAAAGAAGCATTGGAAGAACACTGTGGAGTAATAATGGAACTACAATCTGACAAGCAAGGAAAGATACTTCTGTCTACAAGAAACCAAAAATGGAATCATAATAATGTGATAGCAGACCCGATGCCACAGAACACTAGAAAAATCACAAACTTGAACAACCCTGAAATCTGTGAAGCAACAGTAGATGAGATGATGACAAAATCTGGAAACTGTGGATCTTGATGTCGATGCCAAACTGAGACTAAAACTCTTCCATGGGAAGGAGTACCATAAAGACTCTGGAACATTAACCATAAAAACATGGCCCTCAAACTGAGAAGGATCTGAACCAATGCGGATCAATAACCATAATCTCTCAACTGAAGTGTGAACCAATGTGAATCTGATGTGTCAAGCTAGACAAGAATGTGGCCAAAAGAACTAAGAAACCAAATAAACCATGCAAGTTGCCATGAAAAAAAGATGAAGATCAAAGTGAAAACTACACTCTAATCAGATTTATTATGCAAGAAACCCCCCTGATGAAACTTTATCTCAACTCATTTATTACAATAACCCAATGATTGTAAAAGGAGAGAATGCAAATACATGCATGAACATAAAATAAGATGATGTGGTACTAAAATGAAGTACAAATATTCAAGTTTCACATTTCCAACTACCAAAACATCCAAGTAATCTCCAAAACAACCATTGGGACAAATCTAGAATAATGATCAACCTAGGATAGATACAGAAAAAAGTGCATGGACAACAATGTAGAGCTCCTCAATACCTTTCCAACACCGCAAAGAAGACGAAAATCAGAGATCATGGCAAAAATTTATGAGCTCGGAAGCCATAAATGAACATCTGACTTAAAACAGCAATAAATTTAGATAAACAAAAAAATATTAAAAAATAAACTACACCACTAGAAAGTGCTCGGAACTAGCTTTTCGGTGATATCTCATTTTCTCAATTTCGATACTGTATGCACAAATTATGCCAAAAAGAAAAAAAGTGCTCCTTTAGGAAAAATCAGGGCTAGGAGGGGGCTTGGAGAGCTGTATAGCCACTGATGTCATGCTGACATTAGCACTTCACGAGAAAAAATTTGATGGCCTCGAGGCCATCGAGGCAAAAATGTTCCCCTCTGCTAGAAATTTTTGATAGTCACCGGTATATTCTCTCTAGGTTCTGGAATATTCCTTCGCTGGTTGGGAGTTGGGCATGGGCCTTTGGTCTCAAATGTGACCTGCACTGGTGGGCTAGGGCTGGTCGGGCGTTGGGTGCATAGCGCTTGGTCCCCCATATGATTGTGCTGACAGAGGAGGAGCTCGTGTGAGCTATGTGGCCGAGCGGCGTTTGGGCGGTGGAGATGGGAGGTGGTGGCGGATCGGTGGCCACTGGGCGGCAAAAATATTTTGAACTACAGGTGCTTGCATAGTCCCCAAAAAAAAATTTTTAATTTTTTTTATTTTTGTGCCTCGGGGAGCGTGTTGGGGAGGCCGTACGACCCCTAGGCATTTTTTTCCCTTCTGGACCAAATTCACCAAAATCAACAAAACGAAAGGTGATCTTAGGGTTTTTGGCCGCTCTGAATGTGATGGTGATCTCCATTTGTGCCCAAAATGCTCCAAAAATTTGGCTACCTCTAGAGCTTGCAAAAAATCACCGAGCTTTAAACCATCACGGATCTGGTAAACGATGACAAAAATATACAAAACAAAACCCAATCCTAACTTTTCCCAATGCTTTGAATCCAATGGTGAAGCCTGATCTAATCCAAAATGCCTCATGAATAAACTCAAGGCATGATACCCTAGAGGAATCCAGAACAAACTCTGGAATGATTTTCTCAAAAATATGAGAAGGGGTTGCAAATCAAGGCTCTGATACCATGTTAGAAACCATGATCTGAAATGCAAACCATAAAAGGCCTTCCACAGAAGAGAAAAATTAGAAAAGGCAAAACTTTGCGAAAGATGTGCAAAAAATTATTAAGGAATTCTTAATTACAAGATATGATTTGCTTTATAAAAGCAAAGATGCATAACCCTAACCTTATCTTGAGCAATAAGATAGCTCAACAAGATAACAATGAGAATAATAAACCTAGGAATTAAATATTACCTAAGTAAAGTTATGCAAGTGTAATTAAATATTAATTACACTAATAGGCATACATCAATATATGTTGATATAAGTATGAAATATAGGTACAAAATAACTATATAGGCTTACGAGAATTCCATATAGGCATACAATGTCAAATATTTCTAATACAAAATATGTACAAAACTGCCATGTAGGCATACAACAAAGGGCTCTAGAATCAAAAGTCATTGCTCTTTATGCTCTGGAAATAAATTATTTCCCTTTGCTTGTCGATTAGATGGTGATAGGTCTGTCACTCATTTGTGCTACACTCAAGGAGTGCTCTTGCTCCTCCTAGTGTTTAGTTCACGGTGAAGTTTTAACTGTTACAATATGAAGTAAAGACATTAATATATATAGAAATTACATTATAAAAAATGATATATTTAACAAAATAATCACTTACCGCCATCTCATGATCTCTCTCCATAAGGGAAATATTCACACGCCCATGCTTAGGCGTGCTCAAGCCCTGTTTAAACCATCCAAATAGAAATTAAATCACGAAGAAATAATGGTTTGATTTTTCACTAACCAACATCTATAATAACGAATGTAAATTGAAATTTACTAATTTTCCTCATACCTCCCCTATTAGAGCCATCTAGGATTGTATAGCAGATGAAACACTGATCTCCGTTTCCCTTGTCACATTCAGAGGTGCTTCAACTTGCAACAATTGAAAATAAAATGACAAATTATTCAATCACAAAAAGTAGAATAGCGATCCACGTCATGACTTATAATGTATGAGATAATGAACAAAATTTGGAGTACTTATTTAACTATATATTTCTGATTCTCATGCTTACTATTTTCCCTATCCATATCTTGTTTGAAAGGACTTTTTTTTAGGCTTTTACTCAAAGCAACAAGCCGATGAACCATTTGATAAAATTCTTTCGTAGACATGTATGATAACTGTGGTGGCATAGAGAAGGCAATGAACTGTTTGGAAAAATGCCTCAAAGAAATGGCGTCTCGTGGTGATGGAATGCCATTACAAACAAATGCACATCATGGTATTCCATCACCATAAGACCACATTTCTTTCAGGAATTTTTTTCAAAAAGTTCATTGCCTTCTCTATGGTATTATTGCTTACTATTATTCTTAGATGGATATTTTTCCAAGCATCCATAGTTTGTTGGAAAGCACCTATTTTAGGCTTTTAGCCATAGCTGCAAGGAAGTGAGTAGTTTGATAAAATTCTTTGGTACACATGTATGGAAAATGTGGTATCATAGAAAAGGTGGTGAGTTGTTTGAAGAAATGCCTTGAAGAAATGTGGTCTCATGGTGAAGTAATTGCATCACTGCTTATGTTGACTTTCTAAACAACTATATTGTAGTTGAAATTTTGTCATCTATCAACATCTAGTTATTAGCTATCAAATGTGAAGTAATGCTTTAAGTTTGAATGATGTCCAGGGTATGTGCAAGATCATGATGGGCCAAAAAGTGGCGATATGATGGGAATGTGTAGGGTATGTGGCTGACGACTTTTTTTTAACCCAAAATTGATGAAACGAAAAGGGTTTTTAAAGGAGATTCTCAACTTTCCAGCAATATAAGTTATGCTTTACTTTGAATTTAATAAATAATTATTATTCATTTTATATTTGAATTACGACTAAAGTCTCGATTGATAGGTTGATTGAAAAATATCTATAGCTTTCAAACATTTGGTATCACATTTTTTGAATACAAAACATGTGTCAAATTCTATGCTTCGCATACTATAGGATTAAAAAAAGAAAAAAATAAATTTCATGAAGTTTTGACCAAGTTAAGGTGGTCAGACATACAAATTTTTATATTTTTTAAAAGTTGTAATAAAAAATTCATAATTAATTATTTACTTGGAAAAAATTACAAAAAAATATGCATCACATCGAGACATGATTCCTCTACTTATATATAAAATCTCATAAAAATATTATCATTTTATTGTGGTTAGGGTGGTTAGATGACACCTACTTATTTTTCCCTAAAATTTAAGTAAACTGCATTGAAATTTCAATTTTTCACCAAATAGATATTTTTCTTTTTAAATAAACCTAGTAGTTTAGAAACTACATTCAATTTGATACAGATTCTATTCTTACATATTTTTGAAATAATATAGATAACCTATTCAAATTTGTATGTCAAGTTGCCTAACTCTGATTTTTCTGAATTTTTTGCCACTTAAGGGCCTATTTTTTCCATGATGATCCTGCACATACCCTCCAATGCAATGTAATCAACAATATGAATATAAACTACACAAATCTATTAAGTACAATTTATTAGTTAAACTCTTTATTCTATTACTTGCATGTAGGTTTGAGTAAATCCACTAGAACTGGGAGGTTTTCCCTCGAAACCTCAAATCTTAGCCTGTTCAACATCCAAAATCATATATTAAAATACCATTCGTAAAACAATGCTATTAACATGTAATAAATTTATAATTATTTACTAGTTACATACCCCACCAATAGTTGTACAACAGAAATAAGTAGGTGGAGGGCCAGTGTATCCAGTCTCAACACTGTGACCTTGCAATTTTATTAAAATCATAAAACTAAATTAGTTAATCTTTCATTTCAAAATCAAAATTTAATAAATTAAATTCAATGAACATGCTAACTTTTACTTGACTATCATTGCCATACGCCTCATGCAAAATTTCAACTTCTCTCTCCATCTCCATAGTTGTAGACAGATCCTGTGTAGTAGCCTCATGATTGTTGGTGGGGTCATATGAACAAGTTGCCCTGCAAGATTGACACACATGGGTTTGAAGGCCACCACTCAGAGACTCCCCTGGATGGTGCTATAAAATAGGGCTAGTATGATGGATAACAATTTGGGTCAAAGTGTTGATCGCCTACAATGTCTCTACGTCGACACTCTCCTTCACAACAAAGGCATTTAACAATGTGCTCACGAGGTAGCCTAGTGAGAGATTGTCTCCCTTGTCATGTAGGATCCAGATGTGCACCAGGTCTATCCTAAGCCGGCCCCCCACCTCTCCCCTAGAAGTCCTTTATATTAAAATAATTTGGGATTTTGTTCAATATGAACTCACTATATAGTTTCCTAAGGAAATACTTTGGGACTTCACAATTGTTGCACTGTGGGTAATTAAAGACCATGTACCACCTATCATAAAAATAGTTCTTAATCTATTGGTGGTGGCATCGATGAATAGGAAACCTCTTCATACTGAAAGTAAGATTTTGATTTGTGTGTGGGTCAGTGAATAATGAGCACAAATCACCTTTTGTAAATTTGAAATACTTTACATCTTTATATGATAGTTTATTTGCATAATAATCCCTAGCCACCTGCCTCCTATCTTGCCATCCAGTTATTTCTTTGCTAATTAAATCTACATTTTTTAACATATCTTTCAATGAACTTGCTAGGATCATTATTTTTGCAGTTGAATCATTTGGATCACACAACCTACTAATTAAATCCTTGATTTTCTTTTTGTTTTTCTCAATTTCACTCATCAAATTTTGTTGAGTTCCACAAGGTTGTTGAGTGATTGGTGGAGGAGGTTGTTGTTGTGGTTGATTTTGTTCTTGAGGATTTTGGTCTTGAAGATTTGGTTGATCTTCTTGTTGAGTATTTTGAGGGTTTGCAGGTTGATTTGCATCTCCTACAAATTCAAAAAAAATATCAAATACAACCTAAAACTAACAAACTCAACCTAAAACTAACAAATTCAACCTAAAACTAACAAATTCAGAACAAAAAGCAAACAATCCTTACCTCTCACACCTCCTCCTCGTTGTGGTGCCATCCTTGTGAAGAAATAGAAACCCTTAGTGAATATTTTTGAACAATGCCTCCTCCTAGAACACGAGTGCAAAAAAAGGGGGTTTTGGCCACGGGCACAACAAAAAATAGTCAAAATGTAGAATGAATGACTTTCACTCTTTTTTTTTTCTTTTAACATGTCATAACACTCTCGTGTTATGGGCTCGTTGTGGTCGAGCCTCAGGATCGGCCCACCAAGCCATAACGCGAGCACGTTAGACCATGCTTGCATTATAACACGATCACGTTATGACTTTTCAAAACTTTTTTTTGAAAGTGGCCAAAATTTGGCTACCCATCTCCATGCACCCACCTCGTTGGTCAACCCAAACTCCAAACTACATCGCTTGGAAAAATAGTGCCGCAATTGTGCTCTCTGGTTTCACTACAGAGCACCACTGTCAGTCCTAGTGGTGCCATATAGCGCCGATGACCTCTTCAAAATGCACCGCATATGTAGACTGCATCACTGGAGTTCAGTAAAAGGAATTTTTTTAGCTTAATTTTAACATGTGCTTTTGACTACTAATTGGTTTTTGACCTCTTTTTTTGTAGTTCTAACTAGTTTTTGTAGGTTGGCTTAAAAGAAAGTGGAGGGAAACAAATACAAAGCTTTCTTTATGACATTATCATCTCATTGTATCAAGTGTTTTTAAACACTTTGGGGAGAAATTATAATCCCTCTTCTAAGGATTTTCTATCTTTCATGCTTTTAGGACTCACTGATTTTCAATTTGGGTCTAAAAAGAACAACACAAAAGGATTAGAAAGACCTTAGGAAACTTACTACATTTTTTTTAAGGTTTAATAATTGAACAAACAACTTTCACTTTTCCTTTTGGTGCTTAAAAAGAATCCAACTATTGCTTTGAAGGATTAAAATGAACATGTGCTTCTATGTTTTGTAATCACTTAGCCAAAGTAATATCATCTAAAAGATGTATGTGCTTCTCTCATGCCTCATGATGATTACCTCCACACTACAATTTAGTTTCTTAAAATTGAACAAAACTTGCAATTTTGTGTGGAATATATCCCATGTGTTCTCTTTTTGTTTCTCAAAAGGAACATTCAATGTGTTGCTACTTCTAGGATTTGATGGTGCAAAATTAGAAGAAATATTACGTAGGAAAGAGATTTTCATTTTTTAAAATTCCTTTTTCAATTCATCTCTTATATGCATAGAATTCCTCAGTTTTATTTTTTTAATTTTATCTAATTCCTTTTGTAGATCATTCAATTCCTTTAGTAGTTCATCTTTAGACTAAAATAAAATGTTAGATCCTAAATTTTTTGGGGAAGTTTTAGTAATTCTTGTAGAAACATTAGACAAGGTAGGATTTCTATATGAAATATGAGTGAATTATTGGAAATTAGGGCTTGCAAATAAACTTTCCCCTTGAGGATTTGGCCAGGACATGTTAGGATTAAGATCTTGGACACCATACTGAGTATCATAATTCCTTTGGAGCTTTTCTCTTTGTCTCATTTGCTTATCCATCACATCAAGTTTTATATGATCACTACTTGGGTATGTGCAGGATCATCATGCAAAAAATAGGCCCTTAAGTGGTAAAAAATTCAAAAAAATAAGAGTTAGGCAACTTGACGTAAAAATTTGAATAAGTTATCTATATTATTTAAAAAATATGTAAGAATAGAATCTGTAGCAAATTGAATGTAGTTTCTAAATTGCTAGGTTTGATTTCAAAAAATAAAAATCTATTTGGTGAAAGTTTGAAATTTCATTGCAGCAGTACTTAAATTTTAGGGAAAAAATAAGTAGGTGTCTATCTAACCATCCTAACCACAATAAAATAATAATATTTTTTTATAATATTTTAGATATAAGTAGAGGACTCATGTCCCAATGTGATGCATATTTTTTTGTAATTTTTTTCCAAGTAAATAATTAATTATGAATTTTTATTACAAATTTTAAGAAAATAAAAAACTTGTATGTTTGACCACCTTAACTTGGTCAAAACTTCATGAAATTCAATTTTTTTTTTTTTTAATCCTATAGCATGCGAAGCATAGAATGTGGCGCATGCTTTGGATTCAAAAAATGTGATACCATTTGAAAGCTATGGATGTTTTTCAATTAGCCTATCAATCAGGACTTTAGTTGTAATTCAAATAGAAAATGAATAATAATTACTTATTAAATTCAAAGTAAAGCATAATTTATATTAGTGGAAGGATGATAATCTCCTTTAAAAACCCTTTTCATTTCATCAATTTTGGGTAAAAAAAAGTCGTCAGCCATATACCCATCATATTGCCACTTTTTAGCCCATCATGATCCTGCACATACCCACTTACTAAAGGTATTATCAATATATTATCTTCATTTGTCTAGGAATTCCAAATTCTAGAAAGTTTTCAACATTATCATCACTACTTTCATAAGGATATCTAGTACTAGGAGGAGCAGACATACTTGCATCTTTAACCTTCCATGATTTCCTCTTAAAAGGTAGTTTTGATTCCAGATCCTTAAAGGATTTCCTCTGAACAAAGATATTCTTCCATAAATAACTTCTAGTTTCACTTTCTCTTTCACTCACACCAGCAAGGAGAATCTTAGAGTTGCCACCTACTTTGGGAATTAAGATTTATAGATCTTTGTAGAGAAAAGTTGTAGGAATAAAAGTAGTAGACAAGATTTACAATACCAGCAAACGAACTTCACACAAATATGTTTCAACATAACTAGAGGCTTCAATAATGCTTGATATAGTAGTCTATCCTTAGTAGAGTCACGATTCTATTGGTTTTATTTTTATGCTATAAAGCTCCAACTGAATCCAAGAAACAATCTAAATGAATTATCAATTCCTATGATCAATTTTTTTAGGGCTTGGCCAACAAATAGAATAAGGATTTGGATAATTTTCTCCTCTACACTTTAGGTTGTACAAAACCTAGGAGGGTAATCCTATACATATCAACTAGTATTTCATACAACTGTTATCAGATATCTCTTTTAAAATAGATACTCTCTTCTTTATGATGAAGATTTGTAGATAAACAACAAAAAGGGATAAATTATTGGAGTTTAATGTAGCTATGTATTTGAGAGTATACAACTAAAATTATGTTATAAATATTGTTTGAAGGGAAATTTATTTTTTCAAATATTTTTATCATGAAGGATATAACAAGAATTTTTTCTCAGATTGGTGCCTTAGTCTTAGGTCACATAGTCAAGGGAAACAAAACTAAAAAACTTATACAATGATGTTCATTCTAACTCTTAAAAATTAGAAATAATGCATTACACTATCACCCCTTCAAAAATTTGCACTCAATTCTACTTAGAAATTCTTGTATATACCTAAAATATTCAATAGCTCTCACAAAGAAAATTAATTTTTTGCTTGAGTAAAAGCCATGAAAGAGACATTCATTCATAGTAAAAAATGCAAAGATGAATAGATTAAGATCCTTGACCATTTTTTATTCATAAACGTAGAAGATGGATACAATTTGGAGATAATTGCTTGTAAAATTTCCATATGTATTGGATTAAATGAGCTAGCACTTCTATACAAAAATAATAGTTACATTGACATGCTTTCCTATCAAAACCTATACTCGACATATATACAAAATGCTTTGCTTACAAATTTTCAAGATCCTTTGCAAAATGACCCTGAATTCCCTTTTATAAAAGAAAGGGAGAAAACAAGCTTTAGTCCATGGGTATATGTCACATTTTCATTTGAAAATCTTATCCTTTATAGATCTGATAAAATATAGGTTAATTTTGCTTCATGGGAGAAGAAAATATTTCAATATAAAATGAAAGAAGTGGCATGTGTTGTTCAAGAAAGTTGTTTTTGATCCCAAAATGATGAAAGAATAAGGTGGCAGTACAAGTACCTTGTTGAACCTTTCCATCACCTTCAACAACTTCAAAAATCACCCAAGGAGAAAGCTAACTAGGCCATAAGAGACAAAATAGGCCCCACCTCTACAAAAAGGATGAGAAGAGCATGATAGAATTCTACTCAACATACTTTTCTACCCACCATTGTGTTCTATTAAAAATAAAAATACTTTTATTTTAGTTGTGTTTGAATCCTTGTAAATGAATGTGAACACATAATTTATTCACAGCCATCACTTCTCCATTGGGTCCCTCTCTATCTCTCCCTCTCTCCCTATCACTCCCACTTTTTATATCTATCTACTTCTTTCTCTCTCTCTATCTCTCCATCTCTCTCTACCCCTATATCTCTCCCTCTCCTTCTCTCCATCTCCATCTCCATCTCTATCTTCCACTCTATATATATCTCCTATCTCTATCTCCTTACCCCCTCTCTCTCTTGTTCTTTCCCCTTATATCTCTCCCTCTTTCTATCCCTATATCTCCCTGTCTCCCTATTGCCTCACCCATCTACAAAGGAATTTTGCAACTACTTTCATAGACTCCAATCATCCAACATTTCAAGTGCACCATATTCCCAATGAACAAACCCATACTACTTTGTCTACTCAACAACAAAAAGCATTCGATATCATTTTGTCTCATCTAAGAAACCTTCCATTGCAACCACTGCTAAATCTAATTGTTCAAGGAACTACAAGAACTAGAAAGTCACAACTCATAAAAAGAAATAAGGTGTGCGTCATGAGATCAGCTCTGATTCACTAGTCACCATTATTATTTCTTGCACCTACAGGTGTTGCTGCATTGAATATTCAAGTATCAACAATTCATTTTTCCCTTTGCATTCCAATAAAAGAAATGGCCCCCTATAAGGACAAACACTTTGTACCTTCCAAGAAAGAATGTACTTTATTAGGTGCATTTTAATAGACAAAATGAGCTTCATTGGTCCAAAGTTGCTAGAGCGTACTAACATGAGACTATGGGAAGCATTCCCCATCCACAACCACCTATCTTTTGGAGGGCGTTCAATTATTCTCTTTGGTGACTTGGGCCAACTGCCACTAGTTAAAGATATCCCCATGTATGCTTCTACTTTCTATGGTGGAACACTATGGAACAACTTCACAATAGTGGTAACTTTGACCAAAATATTTTGACAAATTGGTGATGCTCCTTCCCAAATTGATTTTCGTGCATTTCTCTCAAATCTGCAGAATGCGGAGCCTACACAAGAAGACTGGCGAGTTCTAATGGCATGCTCAAGTTCTTCACTCAACTCTATAGAAAACTTTGTTTCCTTGACTGTCATACATCTATTTGCAACAAATGAATTGGTGTTACTACACAACAAACATATGTTGTTGTCGGTCAACATACTCAAATCTAGATGAAGAACAACTTAAGCTTAGATTTTGTTATCTATTGGCCAAGAGGTCATGTTATGTTCAAATTTATGGGTCAAAATAGGGCTTATGAATGACGCACTTGGTCAAGTAAAAGCAATTGTATACAACGAAGGTGATAAACCACCTTAATTACCCTTGTTTGTTGTTGTTCATTTCAAACATTACATTGGACCAGCTTGGGACCATAACAATCCAAATGATGTCCCAATAACCCCGCTAAGCCTTGGGCTTTGCCATTAAATCCCACTTAAATTGGCATGGGCATTAATAATACACAAGTCACAAGGACTAACACTTCCATGGGCCAAATTCGACATTAGCAACATTGACCAACAAGGGCTGACATTCAAAGCTACTTCATGAGTTCTTGACCTACAAAGTCTTCACATACACCCCTGCTTCACATTCCAAAGATATGCATGCATGCAACAAAGCCCATATGTCGCTTGCCAAAAAAAACGAAGAGACTCGTTTGCAAGCAATGTCAAATTCCTACTCTTCAGACACCTAAAGTACAATTCAACTACTACAAGTATCTGGATTTCTTATTTAATTCACTACCATTCTAATAATTTGTATTGAATTTCAAATTCAACATTCTCTTTTATATTAGTTGTTATTCAAATACTAAACATATCTACTCTTTATTACATATACATTGGAGTACAAAGTTTCTGTGTGACACAAAATGCAACAAAATATCAAATATGTCTATACCATTGTGACCAATTGCATACATTCTTATAATTGCAATTAAACATTCCATGAAAACAATGGACTTTCAAAATTGTATATGTATCCTAATTTTAACATTTTTATATCAAATCAAGTCAAGTTCCCTTTCATTTGCATACTATTTCCAATATTCATTCACGTCCAAAAAATTCAAAAGAAAAGCTTCTCTTTTATAATTCAAGTCCCAAAGATATGCACATGAGCAACAAAGCCCATATGTTCCTATTGTCTAACACCTACAAACTACTCTACCAATTGCATACATTGTTATAATTTGAAGTTCCTATCCATTTTAGTTTTTTCATGTCCTGCTTTCATAAATTATATACACAAATTCAAATACAGCCATTCAATTATTCGGCGTACACCATTGCACACCTAAAATGCAATAGTTAGTATTTATACTACTTCGAAACGACAACAAGACACAAAACATCATATTATGACTGCCTAAAAAAAAACTAAAATACAAATGACATATGTTTAAAACTATAAAATAACTCATAAAAAAATTAAAATATTTTTTAAATAATTATAAAATAATGGAAAATAACTCCTAAATCATTAAAATAATACACTTCCACATTGAATTCTATTCCAAGCCTTGGCGTGCTTCCAAATCACAGGCAAGTTCCCCTGCTTCTATTTAGGGCAGAGATTAAGGAAATGACTACATTTGAAGGCCCAGGTTGATGTATTCTTCTGACTTCCACTGGCTCGTCACTTGAGAAAGCACTGACTACAATTTACCGATTTTCATCAAATTTTGTGAGTGGATTGATGGTGTTGTTGACAGAAGAGGACCCATCGATCATAATTTTCTTGCTACTTCTCATACCCTTGTGCATACACAGCCATTCATTTCGTCGGCAATACATTGTTCTTGATGTTTAGGTAGCCGTCGGCTTTAAGCAAAAAACTATATTTGAACATAATTAAATCTGTACGAAATATTAAATACCAAAGACTGCGTCATACCCGAGCTGAAAGGAGGCACTGTCTATGCAGGGTATAATTTGCACCGCATGGCATGGATGCCCATCCGCTGCCATCCCTCGTTTCTCTCGCCCTTGTGCAACACAGACCTGTCCTCCCTGTCCTGCAACTAACGGTTTCGTGCTGTGTTTTGCCGTGCCCCAGTTTTGGGGTTTGTGCCGCAGCCCTTTGCAATATATAATATTAAAATTATATAAGTTACAGCGCTGGAAATTTTTACAGTTTTTTTTTAATTTTTAATTTTTTTAAAATTTATTTATTTTTATTATCATTTCTATCTATATTATTTAACTATAATTTTAAAATTATAAAAAATATTTAAAATATTAATAAAATTTTATTTTAAAGTAAAATAAGTATAAATACATAGTATAAAAAGTATTTAAATTTAAAAAAAAATTTATTAAATTAATTTAAATATTAAATTTTGATATTTTTAATATAAATCAATACTATAAATTTTAATAAAAAATAAGTTTTAATTTTTAATTTTTAAATTTTATTAGTAAATATTTAAGATAAAATAAGATTGAAAGTAAAAATATTTAAATTTAATATTAAATAAGAATCTTGTATATATTGTTTCTATTAATTTATTTTAAATATTAGATGTTAATGTGTTTACTATAATTTGATATTTTAAATTTTGATTAAAAAAAATTAATTTCTAAATTTTTAATTTGAAAGATAATAAATCAACAAAGAATGTATTTAAGAATGTCATAATTAATTAACTCATTGCAACTTTAATTGAACGATAAACTAATTAACACCAAACCCTAATTGAACTCTAACCCTAATTGGAACCCTTATTCTAACCCCAAGTTTTATCTGAGATAACCCTAACCTTAATTTAATTCTAACCCGAAACTTTGTCCTAGAATTCTAACTCTAACTCTAACCCTAAACCTAAGTAAACCCTAACCCTAATCCTAATTAAAAGTTCAATCCTAACTATAATACTAATTTTAACCCTAATTGAACTCTAACCCTAATTGGACATAAAACTTAGTCACCCAAAAATCACTTTAACTTAGTCACTCTGATTTTTTAAACAATAGTAGAAGATAATTCCAATTGACATGTAGCCTCAAGAAAGATCTTTAGAATATCTTCTTGTTCTATCAATATTACCAATAAAGAAAATACCACTTTGACTTAGTCACTCCCAACACCTACTTCCTAAATGGTCACTAGGATGCACAAATATTAAATTACACATAGATAAACAATAAATTACACATAGTTAAACATGCCACACACTTCTATATTAAACATGCCTTAAGAATCTTAATAAATGTATCCAAAATAATCTTAATAAATGTATCCAAAATAAAATTATGTAATTTTGATAATGATACATATGGTTCTCTAGCAATAGTAACAACTTCACCCCTTTTAAACCTATTTAATATACTAATATAACATATAAGGAACTTATTGACATTATTGAATCTATGGAAAACCAAGTAATACATGGAACTCATCCAAAGTAAGAAATATATGATATTTCAAGTTGATCTTCTTTCAAAAAATCTACCAAAAGTAAAATAAAGAAACCCATTGGCATAGTTGGCATTCCATTAGTTATCTTAAAGGAAACAATTGAATACTCATATTATAGCTATTAAAATGATGATTAAGTATTTTTTGAGTATATGTTAAATTGACAAGTAAGATCAATAAGAACACTCTTAATTGGTTTGTAACAAACATAAGCTCTAGCATATAAAGGACCATAATAACCATTCACAAGTATCTCATCAAGTGAAAATGTACTAATTGTCATAGAAGAAGATGTAGAATTATTCTAATCATCATTAAGCATGCCCTCTTGAAACATGTTTTGGTATCAAAATGAAAGCTCACAAGTTAAGATTTGTGACAAAATGCATTCCCACTACTTTCTCTTCTTACTCATTTATCAATACAAGAGAAGGGGCAAGTTTGTTTTAACCCAACATCATTTTCCACTACCAAAGTAAGGGTTTAAAAAAAATATAACTCAAATGTAAGGGTTTGTTTTAAAATTTACATTCACAATTTTAGATGATATATATTTACAATTTTGAATGATAAAAATAGACTTTAAAATTTAATGATTATTGATTTTAGTTAATGAAATTGACTTAAGAGTTTTAAAAAAATTAATAAGAAATTTAATAAAAATGCTTATAAAATCTTTTAACTAAGTTAAACAAATATTATAATATTAAAAACATATAATTTACGGGCTGAAGCTTTAACAGATTTTGTTTTTAATCTTTTATTTTTTTAAATTTAATTTTTTTTGTTATTAACATTTCTATCTATATTAAATTTTACAAACAAAAAATTAATATTTAACATTAAGATATTTAACATTTCTAGGTGATTAATAATTTGATAATATTAATTTAACAATATTTAAGATTAGAAATGTTAATAACTTAGAAATGTTAAATATAAATAGATAACTATGTGGCATGTTTAATATAGAAGTGTGTGGCATGTTTAACTATGTGTAATTTATTGTTTATCTATGTGTAATTTAATATTTGTGCATCCTAGTGACCATTTAGGAAGTAGGTGTTGGGAGTGACTAAGTCAAAGTGGTATTTTCTTTATTGGTAATATTGATAGAACAAGAAGATATTCTAAAGATCTTTCTTGAGGCTACATGTCAATTGGAATTATCTTCTACTATTGTTTAAAAAATCAGAGTGACTAAGTTAAAGTGATTTTTGGGTGACTAAGTTTTATGTCCAATTAGGGTTAGAGTTCAATTAGGGTTAAAATTAGTATTATAGTTAGGATTGAACTTTTAATTAGGATTAGGGTTAGGGTTTACTTAGGTTTAGGGTTAGAGTTAGAGTTAGAATTCTAGGACAAAGTTTCGGGTTAGAATTAAATTAAGGTTAGGGTTATCTCAGATAAAACTTGGGGTTAGAATAAGGGTTCCAATTAGGGTTAGAGTTCAATTAGGGTTTGGTGTTAATTAGTTTATCATTCAATTAAAGTTGCAATGAGTTAATTAATTATGACATTCTTAAATACATTCTTTGTTGATTTATTATCTTTCAAATTAAAAATTTAGAAATTAATTTTTTTTAATCAAAATTTAAAATATCAAATTATAGTAAACACATTAACATCTAATATTTAAAATAAATTAATAGAAACAATATATACAAGATTCTTATTTAATATTAAATTTAAATATTTTTACTTTCAATCTTATTTTATCTTAAATATTTACTAATAAAATTTAAAAATTAAAAATTAAAACTTATTTTTTATTAAAATTTATAGTATTGATTTATATTAAAAATATCAAAATTTAATATTTAAATTAATTTAATAATTTTTTTTTTAAATTTAAATACTTTTTATACTATGTATTTATACTTATTTTACTTTAAAATAAAATTTTATTAATATTTTAAATATTTTTTATAATTTTAAAATTATAGTTAAATAATATAGATAGAAATGATAATAAAAATAAATAAATTTTTAAAAAATTAAAAATTAAAAAAAAACTGTAAAAATTTCCAGCGCTGTAACTTATATAATTTTAATATTATATATTGCAAAGGGCGGCGGCACAAACCCCAAAACTGGGGCACGGCAAAACACAGCACGAAACCGTTAGTTGCAGGACAGGGAGGACAGGTCTGTGTTGCACGAGGGCGAGAGAAACGAGGGATGGCAGCGGATGGGCATCCATGCCATGCGGTGCAAATTATACCCTGCATAGACAGTGCCCTGAAAGGACGCGATGTGAGTTGATTCCATTTAAACGGAGGAGGATGGAAGTCATATCACGTGGGATAAGACCTGCATGCTCAGTGTAATTATGGGTAGTAAAATCACAACTATTGTACATTATATAAACGACTATTGGGTATTATATTTAGGATGACTATTGGACTGCGCAGGACTATTGGGCCCTCTCCCCTAATTAATTTTATATTTATTCTATTGATTTTACTAAGTGTAATATTTGATTATTTAATTAATTAGATATATAATAATTCAAATAGTTTATACACGTGTTACTGCCTTTACATTTACTCCAGGAGGAAGGAGAATTCGCATTAAATGAACCTCTTGTAGCTGACAGTACTATGGTTAGTTGCAGGTCTGGGGTTGCGCGAACTACTGTGTTTGCACGACACGGGAGGCATGGCACTGTGGCTAGCAGGGGGAAATCGACAGAATCCGTAGCATGGATGGGCATGGCATAGCATCCATCCCCAGGTGCATTCCTCGGGTTAGATCGATTAAATATGGGTAAAGTGGGAAAGAGACTTGACAAGAAAGGTAATGAGTAACAAGTGGACTACGGAACCCTCCTCATAAGACTTCCACTTTCCGTCCCCCCTAACTTTTAATAGTTGTTTTTTGTCCTATAAATGTAATTATTTTTTCTTCCACTAAAGTAAGAAGTATAATTCGAAGGACTAGAGTTTGATACGTCTAATCAACTTCAGATAAATTATGAGAACTAAGTTGGGAGAAATATATAGTGTTTACAAGTTTTTTTTTAATTTCTAGAAATGTGAAATGTTTATATATATATATATATAGATATATATATTTCTAATATATTTCTTTTATGAAAATATATCATTTTAAAATTATTTAAAGATTTTTAATATAAAAGTTAATTATGATTTGGCATTCTTATTGTAAATAAAATGTTTTAAATTTTATTTATTGTATATTAATTAATTATATGTTATTTTTTTATTTTAAATTTATATCTTTATTTAATAAATAAATATTTTTTTAATAACATATTTTAAAATTAATAATTGTAGTGTATCCATTGACAAATTGAGATTGGTTTTGGATTTTATTATTCATTGAGGAGTTTCCTTTCTTATTGCAACTTTTATAGTTTTAAAGACATTTGATAATTATTTTTATGTACAACTTGAATTCATTAATGTATATTTGAAAATAGTTAGTGCATGTTTAAAAATAATGTAGAATAAGTGGGAACAAAAGACAAGATTTTAACATGTGAATATTTTATTATAATCATCATGTAGTTTCTATCATAAATGCAAACTTTTGTCACTATTATTTGTCATGTCCAATAATTAGTTCTAGCAAGTAACAAGTAAAAATCTAGGGTTGAGCTAGCTAAAAAAAATGTATCTCTACACAATTTGGCACTTAAAATGTTAATTAAAAATAATTTGAACCGTCCATTTATTTTAATTGCAATTCACTTCTTACGTTGTTAGCCTAGAAGCATTGTATAGAAAGCATGACACCATTTTGACCTCCATACATGCGAAAGTAGGTAATAATGTCCCAATTTTCATAGAATCTCTAGACCGTTGTGAAACCAAACATTACAAGAGGTAAAACAAATGTTTGAGACCACTTCACTAGTCATTATGAGCCAACCGAGAACATGTTTGTGTTATTTGAGTGCTAAGATATAATTAAAGGCATTCATGCACTCATTTTAAAACATCAAGAATGATTTTTAAATAATAATTATAGCCATTCTAGAAAATTTAAGAGATCTTTTTGGTGCTAGTATTCACTCATTGCTTGAATTTAACCCTAGAGGTTTCACAACTCCACCAAACACTCACATACCACCTCAACCATCACAAGAAGAAATGGTTCACATAGAGGATGTTACCAATAATCCTCATCATTTTACCCAAGATGAAATATTAGAAATACAACGAAACCGAGAATTTCTTAAATCGGTAGAGTCGGTAATGAGTCAAGACCCCACTCAATACATGCTCAAACTTACACAATAAGGTGCCAAAATCCCTACAAATTTTGATGTGAACACACTAAGGGAGCAACCATTGTCAAATGTGCCAAGTCAACCAATGATCACTAGGATGCACACAAATAATCTCACCAATATAGAAGGAAACCAAATGGGTCATCATCTAAATATAGGGAGTTACACATCTTTGGGCATTCCAAATACCAACATCCCACCTACATTCAATGCTCAAAACATGCTCACTAATATGTACCTAGCAATCAACAAACACAAAATCATCAAGGTCAAATCCAACAAAATCAAGGTTCTCAAAATCAAGTGAATCAACAAAATCAATTGTCCCAAAATCAAGGCCCTCAAAAAAATCAAATGTCACAACATCATCAAGGGTCTAAAAACCAATTAAACCCTCAACAAAATCAAATGTCACAACATCAAACATCACAACATTATCAAGGGTCTCAAAGTTAGTTGAATGGGCTCAACAAAATCAATTGTCACAACATCAAACATCACAACATCTTCAAGGGTATCAAAATCAGTTGACATCAAAATTAGATCTTGCAATATCAAAATAAATCATCTTCACAAAATCAACATCAACATCAATAATACACCACTTTGAAACAATTACAATCACAACAACACATGGCTCAACAATGACAACTTTCCCAACAACAATTAGTTCCACAACAAAATCATCAACAATCATCACACATCAATTATCAACAATCATTTCTATTGCAAAAAAACATTGTTCCTCAAAATCAATATGGATCTCACAACACATTGCCAACATCAAGGAAATTATTAAATGGGTCCTCAACCTCAAGCCAATTTTTAAATGGATCTTAAACATCATGGAAATTTTTAAATGAGTCCTCAACATCAAGGGAATTGTCAAATGGGTCCTTTACTTGAAAATAAATTTCAAATGGGTCCTTAATATCAAGGGAGTTATCAAAACAATCTTTAAAATCAAATGGGTTCATATGGTATAAACATTCCTCCATACCAAGTTCCAAATTTACAACAAACATACTTGATTCACCATCAAACATTCTGTCAACAAACATATCCTCACAAATTCAAATGTTGATACAACATGTCCAAGATATATAGGTAAAAAAGAACAAAATATCATCTGTAGTTCAAGACCTATGTCCCTACCCATTTGATGGAAACATCACAGTGATACCATTTCCTCCAACTTTGAGATACCTAAATTTGATAAATACAAGGGACATGGTAATCTAGAGGAACATATGAGAGATTTCTATGTGACATGCATGGAAGTAGCATACAATGATTCATACCTAATGCGCCTCTCCCTAAGAAGTTTGGGAGGGAAAGTCATAGAGTGGTTCACACACCTACCTCTAGGAATCAAAACATGTCAAGAGATTGTCATAAGAACACCCCCCAAGATAAATCCTCAACAAGGAGGTCAATAATATATTAATAATGCTAACACTCAACAAGGAACACCAAAGCAAATTGGCTACCTTCCAAGACCTAATAACAATCCTCAAAGATAATTCACTCCCTTAGGGGAACCCATTGAAATAGTTTATAATAATTGATCCAATCAAAACACATCGAGCTTCTTGATTTCTCAAACTACTATTGGCCTCCTACAATGATTTCATAACTAAGCCTTTATAGCCATGATTCAGACACTGGACATCTAACCTGAATAGCTATTCAATCATCATGAAGGTTTATTTAACTTGTCAACCCAAGGACGTGAACTTAAAATGGGTCAGTACAATATGTGCACTAAGGGATCAAGTAGTCATTGCACTCTACAGCTAAGAAACACAATGTTGAAAGTAAATTGTTGGAAAGAAATGAAGAAAATGTTGAACATCAACCAACAACTATACTAAGTGGAAATGCAAAGCAAGAATTAAAATTTGAACAATAAACAAGAAACTACTCTATTTGCTTTTGCTGTAGGAATAGTCACAAAATGGAATTCTAGTGGCTGGAGGAATAGTCGATGCCATATTTCTAACTAAGTATTAGACAACAAGTAATACTAAACTAAAGCTAAACTAAGACGATAGATTACTCACCAAGTGGGCCCCCTTGGATAAGTATCCTCTAAACTAACAAGAACTTAGATGCTTGAACTAAAAAATTTATTTTATTCATTGTAAATCATGCATACAAAGAGTAATGTATCTGTATTACTGAAACTAGAGAATGGAAGTACAATGCCAAATCGTGCAACCTATTGAAGAAGGAGCATCAAATCATTATTTATATTACAACTAAGCAAGGCAATCAATTCCATGACTGGGAGGATGCCATTTAGGGAAAATAGGGAAAAGTGGAGTGATGGCGGTTACGTATGCATGGAATCCAATCAGACATGCAAGTCAAGTGAAAATCCAACACAATAGTAACACCCATGCATACTTGATCATTAAGGTCCACTGCAAGGCAGTTACGTTCAGTTGCACGAAGAATCTTTGCTACTGGCTTCCTTTGACTAGGAGTGATTCCTCAGCTAGAAGTTATGGTGCATGCCTAGTTGGCGGTGTCTTCCTCAACTTGGTGTATTAAATCTGCATGTCAAGGTCAATACATATAATAACTGCACATCTATAACCACTCTAAGAAATATTCATTAATCACATGCAAAATCAATATAGATGACCCACATATTATGCCAAATATCATTAAAGCTTCAGAGATAGGGTAATATCAAATGTCAAATGTTTGAGGGAAAAATTATGCCAATACCAACACTTGAGAATTAAATTCCATGAAATTTGTGAGAAAATCGACTATAGATTCTACCCAAAATTAGACCAAAAACTAGGCTCATCACTCCCCCCAACCTAACATTTTGCTGGTCCTCTAGCAGGGGAAGAGTTGTTCTTTTGCTTGGTCAAAGTTCTAAAATTTATAACTGAGAGTTGTCCAATATTAGTGGCTACATTATGTGAGTCTGGGTCCAAATAAAATCCTCCCAATCTATCAAAATTGTTCCATCTTTTCCTTTTTGCAGCAACATCAAACTAATAAAATATAAAGTTTGGCACGGGCCACATGAGCATGGGTGGCTGAAACGTTAGGGGAAGCCAATGTCATCCCTGAGTTCTCCCAATCTAAATGTATTTCAATTATTTTCAATGCTACAACATAATTGTGGATGAGGGTCAGCCTGTTTTAGCTTATCAGTCAAACTATTCCATCTCTAGGATAAACATCTCCTCACAGTTTCCTCCTTTGTTGCTATTTTTATCATTTTCCATTCTTCCTCCCTTCTTTGTATTTCTCTCCATAAATTCAAAATTGTTACATGTATTATAAAACTATGAGGATTATGAATGCCTACCATTCTTTTTGTTGACGGCGGCTCCTCATATGACACTATTTGCATGGAATTAGGCTGCCCTGTTATCTCTAGTTGTAAGGGTGATGTTTCTTCTACCTTTTGTTGCAGGGACTCTTGTTCTTGTTGTGGCTGCAAGAACTCCTGCTCTAATTCTAGTTGTTGCTACAAGACCTCTTGCTCATGTTGTAGGAAGTCTTGATTTTCTTCCAATATGATAGGAAGAAATGGTGGTTGCAACTATTGTCACTTCACACATGCAAGTCATCCTTCCACTTGGATTTCAAATCAACTCATTTTTAAAATTTCTGATGCAACCTAATACGATTTGACACATGGGCAATAAATTCATAAAATATTTGCTTCTTTTTCGTTCCCCTCCCCCCAACCTAAATTTGGACATGTATCCACACATGTGAGATGGGAGTGGCGATTGATAGGCAATGATGACATTTATGTGAACATCCATACTAACGTACAATGATTAAATGAACACACTTAAAAGATAATTAAAGATAACAATTAATATGCACATACTTGAATGTGTGGAAGATTTGCTGCAAAGATTGTGGATAAAGTAACGCTTTCCTTGTTGGAAAATGAATTGAGCAATAAATGAAGATGAGGTGGAATGAAGTGATGGAAGAGAGAGAAAGGTGGTGATGGATGGGTGGATGGGCAGATGATGAAGAAATGGACTTCCACACAAGTGAAAGTCTTTATTATGAAAATTACATACCTTAGTTAAGCAGAAGGAGGGACACTAGATCCATTTCCTTCGGCTGTAGGAAGCTCGGGTGTTGAATACTGAGTGAATTGCTGCAAGAACTCTTCTTTAGAGGCTAGTTTGTGGTATAATCTGAGGCGATGGCCATTGACAAATAATTTGAACCTGATAGGGTCAATGGTGGTGAGTTGAACAAATCCATTGGGGAACACCTCAACAACTTCATATGGTACTAGCCACTTTGTCTGTAATTTTCCTGCATTTTCCTAGTATCTTGAATCATAGAGCAAGGCCTAATATCCTGGTTTGAACTTTTTGTCTTTAATAAACTTGTCATGCCACTTGATTCTTTGATTCTGCATTACTTTTGTATGGCTGCTCTCCTTATTTCATCTAAGGCATTTATCTGCATGATTCTTTCTCTCTATGCTTCAGAAATATCCATCCCCAAATCCACTACAGTTTGTAGAGTTTTATATTCAAATTCAATAGGCATCATAGTTGTCTTTCCATACAACAACTCAAATGGGGTGAAGCTTATAGTTGTTTTCCATATGGTCCTATAAACCCAAACAACTTTTGGTAATCTATTTTCCTAATCCTTCCTATGGATGGCTACTGTTTTAGTTAGAATGGCTTCAATTTCTCTATTTGTCACTTCAACTTGGCCATTAGCCTGGGGGTGATAAGGAGTAGACTTGTTGTGCCTTATATTGTACTCATTCACTAGTGCTGCAACAAGAGTTGATGTGAATTGAGCTCCTTGATCAGTCACTATTTCTTTTGGGACTCCATATCTAGTGAAAATTTCTTCATAAAGAAAATCTGCAACTTTGTTATCTCTTGCATGCTTCATGTCCTTGACTTCTACCCACTTTTTCACATAATCAGTGCATACCAATATATGGGACTTACCATTTTATGGAGGATCAATTGGTCCCATGAAGTCCAATCCCCACTTATCAAAGAGAGTGATTACTATCTGAGGGCATAGGGGCATCTCATCAGATCTGGTTGGTCTACCCATTCTTTGACATCTATCACATTTTTTGGTATACCTCCCTACATCCTTGTGGAGTGTTGGCCAGTAATACCTGTGTTCAAAACATTTATTGCTATCCTCTTGGCTGCAAAGTGTCCTCCACATGGTTCATTGTGACATGCATGTAAAATATCATATGTCTCATCTTCTCTCACACATCTTCTCATGACATGGTTTGACCCAGTATAGAACAAACATCCAACAATCCAAGAGAAAGGAAAAGATTTTTCATTGAGTTCCCTTTTCTCTTTTGGGGAGAAGTGAGAAGGAACTCTACCTATGACCAAGTAATTGGCTATATTAGCATACTAGGGTGTTTGTACACTGAGCGAAAATAGATTCTCATCAGGGAAAGAGACATCTATGGGCTGATTGTCTTCTAATGTAGTCAACTTTAAAAGAAAATCTGCAACAACATTGGCCTTTCTTGGCTTATCCACTATGGTTAAATCAAATCCCTGCATTAACAATAACCATCTTGCCAATCTACCTATGATCAAAGGTTTATTTATGAGATACCTAATGGCTGCATGATCAATGTGCACAAAGATTTGGTAGCCCATTATGTAATGTCTAAATTTGTTTAGTGCATAGATTACTACTAGCATTTCTTTCTCTGACATTGTATAATTGAATTCATATCCTTGCAAATTTTTGTTGACAAAGTAAATAACATTTTCAACAGTCCCCTCTTTCCACCCTAAGACTGCTCCTATGGCATAATCAGATGCATCGATGTGGATGTGGAAAGGAAGCTCCCAATTGGGTCCCTTGAGTATAAATAACCCCTCTTTTCTCTCATTTTAGAGAGAGCTCATTCATGCTAGCCAAACTCTTGCCAAATTTTTTCTCAAACCTTACTCAACCATTTTTCATACTTGCATCCACTTCAATCCATTTTCCATCCATCTCATAATCCACATTTGAATCTCTTACCTTCCAAGGAGCATACAACACCAAAGATCGAAGGGCCAGCCAAATGATTGATTCAACATAAGGTAAAAGATTCCATTTGTTGTCTTTATTTTGTATTGAATCCAACTAGGCTAATCTTGGGGTGTAGAGTGTTTTTAGTGTTATTTGCATTCTCTTATTTTTTGTTCATATTCTAGCACTTAAATTCACCCTATCACATTTCTGGCATGCCTAGTGAGACCCACAAATGGGTCTCTTGCTTTCATGTTTGCTATGTTTTGAATTTTTGTAGGTTCAGGTTATAGAGGGGCAGACCTGACCTACAAAGGGGTGGACTTGACCTTCTTGGGGTGGACTGGACCTACAAGGGTGGACCTGACCTGATAGATAGGTAGACCCACCCTCCACAGGCAGACCTGACCTTGCCTAGGGGCGGACCTACCCTCCATAGGCATCATAAGGTGTTTTTGGTGAAATTTTCACAGAGGGGCGGACTCGACCTACAAACAGCTAGATTTGACCTACAGACAGCCAGACCTAACCTACAGAAAGCTAGACCTAACCTGTAGACAACCAGATTTGACCTGCAGATAGGAAAACTTGACCTCTTCACAGCC
>VDFB02109974.1:0-16419 GCA_007258455.2 Sequoia sempervirens
AAAATACAAGAGGTTACTTGTATGTTGTTAACCCTTGAAATGAAAAGATGAAATAACTAAAGGTGTTACCATCCTGGTAAAGCTTTCAACTACGCTCTATCTTGCATATGGGAATACCACCAACAAGAAAAACCGGCTACCAAATTAAAACTTATTCTATTTATCAAAGGTGGAGTCTTTTATTCTAAATACAAGATGCATGCCCCTTTTATAATATTTATTCTAACTAAAGCCAAAACTAAGGATTTTGGAGCAAGTCCTAACAAGTAACAATATCCACTACAGAATGAGATCAATATAACTTTTTTAGGGAATCAGTTAGATATAAAATAATTGCCAAGAAAATGACAACCTTTGAATAAGGTTTGGTTGTTGGTGATAGTGTTTAACATATATGCTAACTATGCTGGATAAATATACTGTTTCTTGTAGTTAACAGGTTTAGGTCATTAAATTATATTTCTTTGACAAAAGTAAAGAAGTTTTTGTGATAATTTGTTTCTTCCCATTATTTGGGATACTTTTGGTATTTTTCACTTAAAAAAATTTAATCAGCTTGATGCAGATTATCTGACTGAGTAATGTGCCTGTTTTTAATAATTCCAAATAATAAAAATAATGGAGAGAAGTACATGGTCAGAATTCACTTAAATTTGTGTTTGGAATTTACTATAAAGTTTGTTGTTTATTTTTTTCCATGAATCACATCATTTCTGTGATATTGTTCTAAGTGATCTGTTGTACAATTATTTCTTATAATTGGTTGCTTATTTGTCCAGTTTTGAATGGTGTGCTCTCTAGGTTTTTATTCCTTGTAACTGTTGATTATAATATTTGAGTTTCTCCTTTATTTGCTCAAATTGGCTTTAGTATTTATGCATAACATATTTGGTTTTTGAAAGCTAGCGGATTCTGAAAAGCTCATAAGGAATGGCTTTTGATGTGCAGTCAACTGTTGCCTCGTGCAGCAACTATCGTGAGACTCATAACTGAATACTTCAGGCGTTGCGTATCTCCAGCCCTAAGAGTTAAGCTATATTGTAACACGCGTAACCTACTTATTTCAATGGGAGTTGGTAAGTCATTTTTTCAATTCCTCAAAACTGTTCCCAGTTTTTTTGTCTTATCTCATTTAAAGTTTTCTGAATTCTCATCTTCCATTATTAGTTGAGGAACCTTAGTGTGATTGATGATTGATCACATTTTTTAAGGAGTGCCACTATGATTACATGCCATTTTGTAAAGCTGCAGTGTAATGGTTTCCGTTTTTTATTTGTGTGATTATAACTTAAGATTTTTCATCCCATTAGTAGCGTAGAGTAAACAGGACATCAAAAGCATCAAAACCCGGATAACATCAATGTTGATCCATATGTCCTCAGTCCTGTTTCTAAATGTTCCATATGAAAGATGGTCTTGGAACTATAAGACAGTTGTCTGGACTCTGAAGCTTGGTATCAAGTTTTAATTTAATTGACATGTTTGCTTGTCCTTGAATACAAGAAGCATTTTGAGAAAAGACAAACCATTTCCCTCCACTTTTTATATAGCAATAAACATAAATGGTATAAACTAAGCAAATTTTGGATTCTAGATTCCTGATGACATCTATTTAGTCTGATGTTTTCCTTTCCAGATATTTTGGAATTTACAGTGAGGGCAGTATAACTGCAGAGAATAATGATAATAATCAATTGGCCATTAATGCAAATGACAGCAAGAAATAGCAAGTGGATAATATAACTCGAGATTTCATACCTTTGATGGTATATACATGAAATAAAATTGATTTGAATAATTTGGATGCATAATCAAACTTAGCTTACTTGGATCTGAACTATATACTAAACACAGTGAAGTACTCCTTATATAACTTGTCTGATGACGTATATTTAGTCTGCTGTGTTCTTTTCCAGATATTTAGGAATTTACAGTGAAGGCAGTATAACTGCAGAAAATAACGATAATAATCAATTGGCCATTAATGCAAATGAGAGCAATAAATAGGAATTGGATAATTTAACTTGATGATTTCATACCTTTGATGGTATATACATGAAATTAAATTAATTCGAATAATTTGGCAGCATGATCAATCTTAGTTTACTTGGATCTGCACTTTATACTAAACACGGTGAAGTACTGCTTATGCTGCTTATTCTATCCCCACCTAACAAAATGGAGACTCTAGACTGTCTACTCCTGGAGTTTCAGAGCAGGATATTTGTAATGCTGCATGGTATCAAACACCATGAATGCCAACTCATTTGTCCATTTCTAACCAATTCAACACCTTGCTATTCACAGTGTTGATGTTCTTGTTCACTAGAGAAGTCATTTGTAATGTCCTTCATTTCTGTGAACTTATAAATGCATTAGTTTGCAATATTTCACTTTTTTCTTTTATTTGATTCTTATAGATGCGAGTGGTATGGTTTCATTTGAAAATTCATGTTTTTTCCTTGGTGCTTTGTTTATGTCATTTGGTGTGCTTCGTAAGTGCACATGGATCACCAATCACCACTCATGAGCCTTCATCAACAATTGATTTTCATGATATTGATTCGTGGTTGTCAGATATGATTCTGACTTTATTTGTTACACATTTTTATCTATTTATTGTTATTTTGCTAACTGTTTTTTTAAATTTCCATGCCACTTGACACATGGCATCTATTCTTAGGCACCTGCTGTTGTGAGTGTATATCATCTTTTGTTACGATTTTCTCATCAGCTATTTCTGATGTTCTACTTTGTTTCCTGACCATCAATCTAGTTGTCATTCTAGTCTCATTATTGCATTTTTCTTATACAGCAGTTGCTGATAACATACTGTGATTGTTGGTTGGTGAACACAATATTTTTCTATTAGATGATTTGCCTACAAGTTTTCAATGACTCTTACAAGAGCTTCCAAACAATGCTGCTGTACAAGTTATCTTTGGTTGAAGATGAACCTATATTATGGTTTCAGCTATGGATACAACTATCTGATTGTTTCACTTTCAGCTGAAGATGGACCTGTCAGGTATGAACTTTTCTTTCTGTTCCTTCAGAACATTGTATGTCTGGATCACCCTTGATCCTCTCTACATCTGTCTTCTGCCAACTCTGTTTCTCTGCTGAATTGTCATAGAACACTGAGAATGTCTTCAGTGTGTATAATTAGTCAATTTGATTAGTGAATTGAGATTGGTGTCTTGTTTAACTAAACCTTTCTTAATCCAGTTCTTAATTGATGCAGGAGCATCCAGGTGCATGGACAATCCTGCACACAAAAAAAAAATGTGTGGTCTTTAATTTCTCATTTTGGTTGTGTTTGATTTTTGATCTTTTCGGCATGATTTCGGAGAACTTTTCACACATTTCCAGCATATTTAAAATCAAATTCTTATACGTATTGGATATGTGGCACCAAAGGCTTAATTTTCATGTGTGTAGAGGATTAAAAATTGAATTTTTCCTCACCAAATTGGAGGACAAAAATATCCAACGCCCAGGCATGAGTGGGCATTTATTTTAATTTGTAACTCACATTTGTATTTAAAAAATGATTTTTAATTGATGGTGGAGGAATCTAGATGTTGGGAAGTGGAGGTAGTGGAGTGAAACAGCAAAGGACAATTTTAGCAAAAAAATTGAATTTTCCTGCCAGGAAATGAAGAGGGGAGGAAGAGGGGTGAATCCAATGCCCAGAAAAGTAGAGTAAATGATTGTATATAGCAGATTCTAGGAGAGATTTGTAATGCCCAAGATTGAGAAAAAAAGAAGGAAAGCATAATGAAGAAAATGATAGAGAAATGAGGTGAAAAAAATCAAAGAAACCATGCCATGGCATCTAAAAATGAAGTATTAGAGATTGGGAGCTGCATTTTCTATTGCTTGTATTTTATTGTGGAGTTTTGGAGCTGATTTGAACTGGTTGTGAGGTCATTGATGCCTGTAGCAAAGTTTTGGCTATGATTAGTTTGCTCTCTGTACCTTGTTGTTGCAAACTGTGGAAGCTTGGAATGAAAAATCAGATTTGTTCATTTGAATTTCTTGCAATTAATATGTTGGTTAACATTGGAATGTGTTTATCTAATTCTCAATTTGATATTTTGACAAAAAAATTCTTGTTTGAATTGTTTTGGTTGCATCAACAACTTTTTTAACAAAGTGGAATTTTATGGGTTTTTCTCAGTTTCAGCTATGAAGTTGAGGGGGTATTTTTGGGATAAAAATTATTATCTTCTTACATTCCTGTAGATGAATATGGGGGTTTTCAATATACAAGTTTTCATTAAAAAAGGCATTCAATAGATGCTTCAAAATAAACTTCAAAAGAGGGTCTGTCGTGAGTTTTTGAGTGCAGTTTCAGAGCTGCATGAACTTGCTTTATGGGGCTGCAATATTCACACTGTTGTTTGGAGTTTTGATGTTTGACTTGCATCAGATGGTATCAGAGTAAGAGGTTATGAGTGCACAAGTAGATCACCGAACGTGAGGCAGCTTATGCCAGGACCGGTGGGTGGATAGAGGAAAGCATGGTAGAGTTGTCTGAGAAGCTCGAGAGAATTGTTGCAGGTGTGCAAGGAGTCCTGAGCAATTGAGAGCCGAGAGGGACAAGCTGTGGAAATGCAGAGCATGTGAGTTGAGGTGAGATTGCAGTAGACAAGATGGGGTGGGTCATGAGGAGACTCGCAACAATATTATTTTGGGAACAATATTGGGAGAAGGTAGAAAATGAGAAGTTTGAGAAGATGGGACAGATGGTTCGTGAGGAAGTGAGAAAGATCAAGACAAGGATAGATAAATTGAAGAAAAATATTGGCAAAGATGAGAGGATATTGGTGAAGAAAAGTGAGAAAAAGAAAGAGGACAATGAGAAGTAGAGTAGAGAAAACGAGTGTTGCAGCCCAAGAGAGAAGGAAAAAGAAGTAAGAGTAACCCCTTATAAAGGATGAAGAAGATAGTAAGATTGCAGCAGCAAAAGCATGTCTTTTGGAAGACAAAAAGGAGAACAAGCATGAGATGGTGGTAGACGTTGAAGAGCACAGCAAGGCTACAATAGATAGTGATAATGAATAAGGATATTTGCATGCTAAAGGAACAAAATTTGATAAAGAACTTGGCAAAAATGAACATAATCTCCTATTGATAAAGGAGATGGAAATAATAGATAGGTGGTTAAGAGGAGATTTAAATCTTGAGGAGATAAAGATGGATACAGAGGATAAAGAACATAGAAAAATTGCAGCAAATGATGATGAGGTAGAAGTAGCAGCAGCAGAGGAAGAGTATAATGAAGAAATGTTGATGGACATGAAGCACTAGATTGATGAAGAGGTAAATTTTGATTTTTCTACATTTTGTGATGAAGTAGTTGATGTGAATTTGCATAAGGAGTTAGTGCAAGAAGATAGAAAGAGAGATTATGTAGTTGCAAATTGGTGTGTGGATGTAGCATATTTATATGTAGAAGCTATAAAGGATGCCATAGGTGAGATGTGGTGGAGGTGGTCAGTTTGTGATGGGACAAAACCCACGAAAGAGGAGAAGAAAGAAGGATTCTTTGGAGGATGGTGAAAGGTTCGGCAAGATGTTGGAAGAAGAGAAAGAGGAAATTTCAGAAGAATAAGGAAGAACAGTGGATCCAAAGAAAGCATATGATCTTCAAATTTTCATGAGTTTCCACTCATGAAACATTTCTCTTACCCGGGTTGTTTGATGCGGGAGCATCCGAGTGCATGGACAATCCTGCACAAAAAAAAAAGAAAAGTGTGTTGTCTTTAATTTCTCATTTTTGGTTGTGTTTGATTTTTGATCTTTTGGGCATGATTTCAGAGTACTTTTCACACATTTCCAACATATTTAAAATCAAATTCTTATACGTATTGGATATGTGGCACCAAAGGCTTAATTTTCATGTGTGGAGGATTAAAAATTGAATTTTTCCTCACCAAATTGGAGGACAAAAAAATCCAACGCCCAGGCATGTGAGTGGGCATTTATTTTAATTTGTAACTCACATTTGTATTTAAAAAATGATTTTTTATTGATGGTGGAGGAATCTAGATGTTGGGAAGTGGAGGTAGTGGAGTGAGACAACAAAGGACAATTTTAGCAAAAAAATTGAATTTTCCTGCTAGGAAATGAAGAGGGGAGGAAGAGGGGTGAATCCAATGCCCAGAAAAGTAGAGTAAATGATTTTATGTAGCAGATTCTGGGAGAGATTTGTAATGCCCAAGATTGAGAAAAAAAGAGGAAAGCATAATGAAGAAAATGAAAGAGAAATGAGGCGAAAAAATCAAAGACACCATGCCATGGCATCTAGAAATGAAGTATTAGAGATTGGGAGCTGTATTTTTTGCTGCTTGTATTTGATTGTGGAGTTTTGGAGCTGATTTGAAGTGGTTGTGAGGTCATTCATGCCTGTAGCAGAGTTTTGGCTATGATTAGTTTGCTCTCTATAGCTTGTTGTTGCAAACTGTGGAAGCTTGGAATGAAAAATCAGATTTGTTTATTTGAATTTCTTGCAATTACATGGTTTGGTTAACATTGGGAATGTGTTTATCTAATTCTCAGTTTGATATTTTGACAAAAAGAATCTTGTTTGAATTGTTTTGGTTGCATCAACAACTTTTTTTACAAAGTGGAATTTTATGGGTTTTTCTCAGTTTCAGCTGTGAAGTTGAGGGGGTATTTTTGGGATAAAAATTATTATCTTCTTACATTCCTGTAGATGAATATGGGGGTTTTCAATATCCAAATTTTCATTAGAAAAGGCATTCAATAGATGGTTCAAAATAAACTTCAAAAGAGGGTCTGTCGTGAGTTTTTGAGTGCAGTTTCAGAGCTGCATGAATTTGCTTTATGGGGCTGCAATATTCATACTGTTGTTTGGAGTTTTGATGTTTGACTTGCATGATTAATCATGAGTATGTTTGTCCCCAAAATCTTAAAGACTCAAGATGAGGGAACAATTTCCCCACTTGTTCTTTTGAATACTACTTGGCTTTCATTGGCAATTATCCTTTCAATCCTACATGCCAACTTTCTTGCTCTCCCCTCCTTGATCTTTTCACTACCTCCTGCAAAGCCACAACCTTTGTTTAACTATTCTTGAGTGTGAAGTGCAAGGTCTTCAATGGAAGACAAAAAAGACCTTGTTCATCATCTAGCATAGAAGGATCAAAGTGAAATAATTTCAACATTCACCTTAATATAACTTCATGTATGGAGGAAGGTCTATTACAAACACATTTTTTCACAAATTTTCAGGAGTTTCAAATGGATCATACCTAAATGGTTTCAACTTCTTTTTCTTACTTTGAAGTGTTTCTTTGCTTTAGTATAGGTACCTTGTCTCCTATTTGAAAGCAACTAAACTCCATGTTGATCAAGCCTTTCTTTGTACTTACTTTGAGACTCTTTAAACCTCACTTGCACTTGGTGGTGTGTATTCCTTGTCTTCTAGATGAAGATCTTAGCCTTGTGGATTTCAAATCCAATTTTTTCATGCTTTCTTTGTGGCTATCTAATCATAACATCAAAAGGACCAGAAGAACCGATAGGCGTCTCAAAAGGAGATATGCTAGTAGATCAATAAATTTCTCTATTCAATGAGTGCTGGATATATGCCAAATTTTTCTTCCATGTTTACAATGTGTCCAATTGTGTAATGTCCCCTTCTCAAGCCTGACATTTCTAGTGACCGTTAGCCTTTCTTGGGAACCCGAAGGCTAGTCGGAAGTTAAAATTAGGGTTTCCTAATTTTGAGGAGGTCATTGCTCAGAGATGGTGGATTCAATGGCGGATTCCTTCTGGGTTTTCAGAGGGCTTCGCAGTGGTATGATCATTTCGGCATTCGGAGCACTTTTTGGAATTTACTATTTTTAGTAAATTCTATTTTTGGCAGCTTTCCAGATGAGCTCAGGTTGGTTGACTTTCGGCTTCAGATTGATCAGTTGACTTCATCAGTATCGGCTTCAGGGCACTTTCGGAGAAATAAGTTAAGTCATTTAAATTAAAAAGTCACGTTTTAATTATTATATTTTAACGTTGACCCTTGGCTTAGAGTTAATGACTTAAGGTTGTTTTAAAAAGGTGGTCATTTGAGGGTGGCGCCTCATTAATGAATATTTTAATTATTCTAAAGTCTGAGCAAGCTTGTTGAGCGCATTAATTAAAGTATGATATTTATTAAAAATATCAAATCAAAAGCTTGAAGGCAAAAGTACGCCCATCATTGAGGAGGATGGGTTTTGACCTAAAAACAGATTTTAGGGTTTTGCGAAGTCAACGGAAGGATTATAAAGAGGAGTCTTAGTGCATCATTCTTCATCTTTGGTCTATGCTAATGTTATGCTGCCGAAACGGTTGCGGAATTGCTTCGAGGAATGAATGCCTCCTAGTCTGGGCTCGACTTCGTGCTTGAGAGACAGCACCTAGTGGAGAGGTTCGATTATTTAAGATAGATTTGTGAGTTCATTGGTTTTTGTGCATCGTAGAAGTCATTGTAATTCTTAGTTTCTGATTTCTGCATATTAGATGTATTTTCTGGAGTTGCTGATTTGATACAGCAGATTTCATGTTTTATTCATATCTCAAAAAAGACAAAAAAAATAGTTCTGGGTATTGCATTTATAGCATTGTCTAGGAGAGGCGAATTTGTGTCTCAAATCTCAGATTTTATGGTGTTGTATTTAATTTTAAAAGCTAAGTCGAACTTTCCAGCTTGGCCGTACCTTTTAGAATTGCATTGAAATCCGTGTAAATTAAATTAGGGTCTCTATGTTCAGTTTTAGTGTCTTGAAAGGGTCGCCTATACCTTGAGAGAGTAATGCATCTTATCTTGCATCAATCGGATAACATTTGAGAAAGTTATGAACAAATCATTGTGGATGTAAGCTGCTGATTTTTGTGAAAAGTGCAGATCTGATTATGACAGTCCAAGAAATCTGCATTTTCTGACTTGGGTTTTTGACATGGTGGTTTATTTAGAGCTGGTAACAAATTTATTGTTGATTGCTCCATCTGGAAGGACTTTGATGTATTGACATTGCAGGCAAGAATTACATTTTGTAAACTGGCAGTAGTACTGACCAGTATTCTCTAATATTGCTTTGTCATTAATTGTAATTCACGTTCTTGCTTTCTATACTAGTGAATTAGTTATAACTCCGCCCTATGGTAGCTACTCTCCCATCTTGGGTCAGCAAGCACATTCTGGGTGTTGAGTGTTTTCCAGCTTCAGCATTTCTCTTTCAAGTTGTTTTATTGTAATCACTCCGTCATATGGTCGCCCCTCACTCCGCATTGGATTGGGTAGCACATACTTGACGTTGAGTTCTTTTCTGCATTTAGAATAGAAGACCCTCTGACCAATGCTCGCCATCATCGGCGCCATACTGGTTAGAGTTACAACATAAGCAGTTCAATTTAGATCCTCTGACCAATGCTCGCCATCTTCGGCGCCATCCTGGTTAGAGTTGCTTTCTTGCACGTTGGTTTTCTCCTCTAACCTTAACGGGTGCACTGCTTTGTAATTTGAAATTGTAAAAAGCGAAAAATTTGGCTCGGAATATTTCAAATTGTAACCCCAAATAGTTTCTTTAGTGTTCTAGTGGTCACTTTGGTTTGACTATCCATTTTTTATTGAAACGAAGTTGATCTATTTAGCTTTATATGGATCTCCTCACACATTGTATCCCAAAACATGCCCATAAATCTTGTATCCTTGCTTGACATAATAGTTCGAGAAATACCAAAGTGAATCAAAACAAATAAATCTCATCAATGCCCTTAAGAGTCATTGCATGGATTGAAAACACCCATCCTACGAAACATGTTTATAGCAACAAACATGTAATCATGCGCTTTTCTTGACCAAGGAAAACCTTTTACAGTATCCATGGAGTGCAAGTTTTACAAATGAAAAGAGATAAAAGGATGTCAAAGGATGAAATAATTAACATAGTCATTATGAGTTGTATTAATGTGAAAAAATGAATCTCATATATTAATATATATATATAGTCTAAGTTCCTTATTTAGGTTGACCTACTATAAGTTTATTGGATGTGTATATATACACATCAATCCCATTGTTTTGATCATCAAGTTTTATCAAAGTATATTTTCCTTACAAGCACCATCATGTATTTTCATCTCTTTTTTCATTGCTCTTGTCTTTTTAAATCTTACTATCATCTTTCTAAGGGTGCATACCTGGTAATTTCTACACGGTATGAGACCATGCAAGACTTAGTTTCAAGTTATCTCAAAAGTGTTTTCGAAGGGAACCCTAATTTTCAAGATTCATGCATAGTTTGCAAGCCATTTCAATTTTTTTTGGTGATTTTTTTAGAGCAGTTCAGTATCCACATCAAGGAGCTGCAGTCCAAATTTCATCTTTCTATGATTGTTTTGGATTGACTTTTGTAATTTTGGTGTCTTTTTATGAATTTACTCTTCAAGCCACAGTTTTTGGAATTTTTCTGATTTTGTTACATTTTTGGAAATCTCAAGAAATTTGGGGTTTGTTCTTTGAATTTTTGGATTTGAGGCTGACCAGATTTGGAAATCATCTAGTCAAAGTGTGGTCAAAGGAGGTTCATTTGTGTACTTCCTCGTTCTCTCTGCCCAATATTGCAAATAATATCATGGTTTGAAGTCCAAGGATCTGATCACGTACAAGGACACTACTACACCATGTAATACCATCTGACCGGAAATGTTCTCCAGTAGGTTTTTCTATTGGTAAGTTCTTTTCAAATTTCTCCAATGGATTCCTGGCTAAATTAAGCCTTATTGAAGATCCACCCTGAAACTTTCTTAAAGTCCAAGGGCAGTGGATGTAGATCACTGAACATAATTGAAGATCAGAGCAAGGCAAGCCAGATCTATTGGATTTTCACTCAGAAAACAGGGGGGGTAAATTCCTTTTTTCCCACAATATTACCTCCCATCTTGCTCTTCATGCTGCCTCTACTTCTAGGTCACCTTTGGAATGTTTGATTGATTAATCACTCCAATAGCAAAATCACTTGCTATCTATTTCTACTTCAAATAGTACCCACAAAGTTGATATTTCCAAAAATTGGTGCATTTTGAAACTTTTTCTTCAAATCAAAAACTGCATTTTGCTGATTTCTACCCCAAATAAAGGACTAACAGTTGTTGCTATGGGATGGAAAGGTGCCACTATTTAACAAAAAAGGATTCGATGAATTTCTCAACTGCTAAACTATTCCCGTACAGCTTCTTTTCTCAGTCACATTGTTTGGATAAATTCCTAACTCTTTATTTCCAATTACACATTCACAATAAACAAGTGATTGTTATGCAAACTCACATATCTTCTCATTGAGAAGCAGCATATTCTCCTTAAAAACATGGAATATTTGTCTAGTACCTCATTTATGAATCTCATTAAACTAGCTGGAGCATTACACAACCCAAAATGATTTACATGTCACTCATATGAACCTTTCCTTGTATTGAATTTCATTATCCACACATCCTCCTCCATGATTCTTACTCAGTGGAGCCCAATTTTAATCCCAACTTTGCAAAGTAATTAGAATGCTGAATTTGGTGCAATTATTTGTCATTCTTTAGAGGCAGATCATTTTTTTGATGGTTATTTTTACAAAGGATCTATATTTAGTACCAATGAAGCAAAAATCTGCAATAAATCACAAGTAATTGCCACTTGGACCTATTGGTGATGTGATCTGAATCATTTTTGTAAATTGGGCACAATTATTGAGGTAGAAAAAAATCAGAATAAACTCATGATTTATTGGGAATTTTGGGAAAACTCACTATTTGTTTGCAAAAAAGTTGCCTGGACATTGTTTTCTCTATTTTAGGAATTTTTTGAAGCTTTAAAAATTTCCTGATTAATCTGGATTACATGAAATGCTGTCTTTTGGTTTACTGAGTCACTCTTGAGAAATAATTTTGCTACTTTGGTTAGTACACATCCGCTATGAACCAATTATCTTAGCTATAATAGCACTGAGGGAACCACAAGGAGAAGTGGTGGGACTGACTACACCTTGATTTAACAAAAACTGTAATTGTTTCCTTGCCTCATTAGTTTCCATTAATTTTTTTTAATAGAGACCAATGTAGGGGACAAAGGAAACTGGTAACAACTGGATCTTATACTCTATTGATTTATTTGGTGTCATTCCCTTGGGCTCTTGGACTTTTCAGTTAATTGTCATGTCCCCATCCTAGTCAGCACAGCTGGTGACGAGGTTAGCCTATCATTCGATCCTCGTAGGCTGACAGGAGTGTTCAGAGGATCATTTTTGGCAGTTGCTCAGTGTTTGATAGCTCCAGTTTGCAGTGTGTCAGGTTGGGCCTTCGCAGAATCTTCCAGAGAGCTTTTTCAGAGAACTTTCTATTTTTAGAAAGTTAGGTCAGGCGGAAGCTGCTATTTCGGGCAGGGCACCTGGTGCAATTATTCAGCTCAGTTTCGACCCAGTTCAGCAGTTGATTGATTTGACGGAGAAATAAGGGGTATTTGATGAGTTATTAAATATTTAATAATTTGACTTTATAATAAAGTCACTTTATTGAAATATTTAAATATTTAATTATTCGGCTTAAAATTATAAAGTATTTATTATACTTTATAATATATTATTAAAATGTGACTTAATGAGTATTTAATATTCATTAAAAGTGGGACGCCAATAATTAATCATTTCTCCTAAGTCAAAAGGTGAAAATTAAATCATTTATTTAAATGATTATTTTAAAGGAGATTTAGGTCGAACTTTTCAAAGAAGAATATATGTTTCTTCTCAAGGCAAAATCGAACCATGCTGATTATTATTCAATTTTGTCTTCTTGTATCTGAGCTTTGGAGTTTGCAAACCCTAGGGTTATTGGCAGACGATCGTTTCTGGAGAACGAAAACTCTTCAGAGATTAGGCAGACTGAGGCTGTGGAATACCAGTTTAAGCTTGCATCTGGGTGACTTCATTCAGGAGTTACAGATTGGATTGACTGACAGATTCATTAGTGTTCAGCAGAGATATTTACCTTCCTTCAGAGGCGACTTCATCCATTTCCATTCATCTGTGTTCTGGCACTAATTTCAAGGAGCCGTACTTGTCATTTATTGCTGTACTTGGCCGTACCAGCAAGGCCGTACTTCTTTGTCATTGGAGAGACACCTACCATCTTCAGATTCTGGCAAGGGGACTTTGGACGCAGTGATATCTGGAGACTTTTGCATTGGTTTTTGAGCTCGAGATTTCCTCATTTATTTCTGGCCGTACATTCTCTTTTCTGCTGCAGCCGCCATTTTAAATACCAGGTTTTTTTGTTAAAATTTCATGTATTGCTTTCTTCATTCAATTTTTGGCGTTGTAAAACCTTGAATAAAATAAAATATTGGTACGCCTGTGTTTCTTGAGCAATATCTGGGACATTCAATACATTTACGAATTTTTATGAATTTATTGAGCATTTCTAGAGAAATCGCAATTTTCCTTTTTGCCTGTAAAAAACTTCAAAAACACAAAAAAATCGAAAACTTGCAAAAACCTTCAAAAATCAATTAGGGTTTGAATCAGAGAACCACCAGGGTTCTGACAATGGTATCAAAGCACAGATCTCCTGCCATCCTGTGCTTTTTCAGTGCTTTTTCAGAATACAGTGTGCTTTTTAGCGCTTTTTCATGAACAGAGATACCATTCACTACATTAAAGGTGTAGGGACAGGCAAAGACGAGGATTGGACAGGTCCACCTATCCCAGAAGGTCAGACAGTGTCAGGGGTGCTTGGTATTCACAGATCCAGTTCTGACGGTAGTGAAAACAATGTTGCAACCCTAATGGCAGAACGTGAGACTTCCTCAGAGACTCGCAAGGATCCAGGGAAGGCGCATGCAGAGGGTGATATTACCGAGGAGGAGTTTAGACGGAGGCACGATAATATGATGGATATGATGTCTCAGCTGATGGGTACCATTAGACAGTGTACGCCCACACAGCCACACTACATTCAGATTGGACAGACGAGCGGGACTGCACCCGTGGATCAGCCATTAGCATCAGCACCTCGACAGCCGTCTCCGATCTATCAGGAGCGTAGGCCAGGTCAGCCTACTTTCTTACCTAGGGAGACTCCACCACAGTCTCCAGGGGCAGAGCATCAGGGGCAGCATCAGGAGTTTCAGCCACACAATGGCATGTCCGTGGCAGACTTGACGAGATTTCATGGTGAGTACATGTCACTAGCACCTGAGATCCGGCAGGCACTTACATTTCATGAGTTTATAGATGTTTATAAACCCAGGGGAGGAGGCAGATTTGACCGCAGACCCCCACAGTATCAGCAGCCGCAGCCACAGGTGAACAGGGATTTGCAGTATGCGGTGAGCAAGATTACATTACCATATTTTGACGGGTCTGAAAAGACATCAGCGAGGTCTTGGGTCCAGAAACTGGACAATTACTTGTCACTTAGGCCTATGCAAGAGGATGAGGCAATTAAATTTGCTACTTTACATCTTGACGGGGTAGCACACGATTGGTGGCACCATGGCATGTACACGCTAGGCCATCATGCGGTCAATACCTATCAGGAGTTCACCAGCAGACTGATAGAGAGATTTGATAAGAAGGATCGAGCGTATTTGAGAGAAGTTGGCTTTCGGCTTCAGTGAGCCAGACGGTTGGACTCCCATACATTGAGTGAAGTTCGAAGGGAAGTGCTTACGATCATGGTCATGAAATTCCGAGCTGAGGAGACTTATCATACTTTTTGTTGAGGGTTTGACAGAACCCATGAGAGGTTGGGTTAAGGCTTTTGACCCAACTACACTTCAGGAGGCCATGCGGAAGGCGCGAAGCATGGAGCTTGCAACACCTCGCAGCAAGTTCAATTCAGGGTCAACACCATACACAAGACCCAACAGGCCTTTCGATAGAAACAATGACAGAAATAGACCCTTTGACAGGAGGAAGGATCAACAGGATCCGAAGAGACAGAATGCACCAGTTTGGCAGGCGTTAGATGAATTACGTGAAAAAGTTATGTTTTGGTGCAAGGCGCCTATGATGGAACACATATGCCCGCCGTCCGAAGAAGTCAAAAATAACCAAATGGAGTGGTTTTATGAGGGCGAAGAGCAATCTGATCTGTCAGACCAGCAAGCTGATTCCGAGCCTTCAGATGATGAGAAGTCCGAAAATGAGGGTGAGCATGAAGGTGGAAGGAAGCTACAGGAAGCCCATCTGACTAGTCTTCAGAGAGATGGTTCATTTCGACTTCGTGGGCTCTTAGCAGGTCAGAAAGTGATTACATTGTTGGACACAGGTGCTACTCACAATTTTATTGATGCACGTTTAGTTGAGAGGCGTGGCATCCAGACGGAGGCTTTCGAGGGTATTCGAGTCAAGGTGGCTGACGGATATACTCTTAGGTGCGACAGAAAGATTACTGATCTTCCGATGAGATTGAACAACTATGAATTCAAGACTGAATTCTATGTTGTTAATATGGGGGATACAGATGTTGTATTAGGGATGGCATGGTTGCATGATTTGGGTGAGTTCACGCTCAACCTACGGGATATGGAAATGAAATTCAAGGTTGACGGGAGACCACATGTCATCAAGGCGATTCGGGACAGTAATCTGAGGATGGTTTCATTTAGACGGATGGAGAGGCTCATTCGTCATGATATGGTTGACTGGGCGGCTGAGTGCATGTTGATGCCAGCCCAGCAGGAGCCGCAGAAGGGTGAGTACCACCCTGACATTCAGATCTTGAGGACTAAACACTCCAAAGTGTTTAGTGACATTCCACCTGGTAGACCTCCAGACAGAGGTACAGAGCATATTATTGAGTTGGAGGAGGGCGCGAAGCCCGTTATGATCACTCCCTACCGACATCCGAAACGACTCAAGGATGAGATAGAGAAGACCATTAATGAGTTGTTAGCTATGGGCCATATCAGACCTAGCAAGTCTCCTTTTGCTTCATCGGTTGTATTGGTGAAGAAGGACGGATCACTTCGGATGTGTATCGACTACAGGCAGCTCAACAAACGAACAATCAAGAACAGGTACCCTATTCCGCGTATTGATGAGCTGATAGATGAGTTTACTGCGGGCGTTCTTTCTTCAATTGATTTGAATCGAGGTACCATCCCGATTGAGATGAGGCGGGATATTGAAACAAGCACCGGTGTCATTACTTGATGGTCACCGAGTTCTTGGTTATGCCCTTCGGGTTAACCAATGCACCTACCACCTTTCAGGCGACTATGAACAGGGTTTTCAGTGCTCAGTTGAGGAGATTTGTGTTAGTCTTCTTCGACGACATTTTGGTTTATAGCAAGTCATGGGATGAGCATCTGGCTCATTTGGACCTGATCTTGGGTATCTTGCCCGGAGATGAGTCTTT